>CM068745.1:1008028-1261481 GCA_035084275.1 Hydrolagus colliei | reverse complement strand
TCTACACACACACACACACCGCCCAGACCTCCACATAAACCACCCATCGATTAGGCAAAGGACTTTGAGGATTAGAGGGTTGCTTCTTGTTACATGGTTTACATGTGTGTGTGTGTCTCCCCCCGCCCGCTTCTCTGTCTCTCCCCACCCACCCACCCAGTAAACCTTGACAGTTGGGGGGGAAATCACATTTCGATTAAAACAGGAAAAAAATCACATCTATTTGTTACCCCCCCCCCCCCCCCCATACACACACACACACACACACACACACACAGAGAGAGAGAGAGAGAGTCACAGATTTTGCAACAAACCATTCAGATTTCTTTCAAAAACTCTGATTTTCCATTTCACACACAGTCACTCACTCACTCACACACACACACACACAGTCACTCACTCACACACACACACACTCACACACACACAGTCACTCACTCACACAGTCACTCACTCACACACACACAGTCACTCACACACACAGATGTATATATATCTATTATATGCCGGAAAGCAAAAAGTATTATTATTGCAGAAGTTTATTTCAAACTCTGGCGTTTGTGGGGAGAGTTTCTGTGTTTTAGCTACAACTCTACACTGTATATTAACAGGGGGGGGGGGGGGGGGGTACAGGGGTGTGTATACAATCCCAATGTAATGTAGCCTGCGTTTGTCTGGTGCTGAGCAAGTGAATGAATCCTACCTGATCAGTGACAGAGAGAGAGTCTGGCTGTGTGTCTGTGTGTCTCTCGCTATCTCCCCCCCCCCCCCCCCCCCCCCCCTGCATCACGTTGTGGGTGAAGATGTGAGACTTTACGTCCTGTACAATAATCATCACACGTCACACAAAGTTTCCTCCCCCCCTCAACAACTAACTTAACACAAGCACAAACAGCCGGGGGTCAAGCGTCTGTCTGTGTGTCTCTGCCCTCTCCCCTCTCTCTCTGTCTGTCTGTGTGTCTCTGCCTCTCCCCTCTCTCTCTGTCTGTCTGTGTGTGTGTCTCTGCCCTCCCCTCTCTCTCTGTCTGTCTGTGTGTCTCTGCCCTCCCCTCTCTCTCTGTCTGTCTGTCTGTGTGTCTCTGCCCTCCCCTCTCTCTCTGTCTGTCTGTGTGTGTGTCTCTGCCCTCTCCTCTCTCTGTCTGTCTGTGTGTGTGTCTCTGCCCTCCCCTCTCTCTCTGTCTGTCTGTGTGTCTCTGCCCTCTCCCTCTGTCTGTCTGTCTGTCTCTGCCCTCCCCTCTCTCTCTGTCTGTCTGTCTGTGTGTGTGTCTCTGCCCTCCCCTCTCTCTCTGTCTGTCTGTGTGTCTCTGCCCTCCCCTCTCTCTCTGTCTGTCTGTGTGTCTCTGCCCTCTCCCCTCTCTCTCTGTCTGTCTGTGTGTCTCTGCCCTCTCCCCTCTCTCTCTGTGTGTCTGTCTGTCTCTGCCCTCCCCTCTCTCTCTGTCTGTCTGTCTGTGTGTGTGTCTCTGCCCTCCCCTCTCTCTCTGTCTGTCTGTGTGTCTCTGCCCTCCCCTCTCTCTCTGTCTGTCTGTCTGTCTCTGCCCTCTCCTCTCTCTGTCTGTGTGTCTGTCTGTCTCTGCCCTCTCCTCTCTCTGTCTGTCTGTGTGTCTGTGTGTCTCTGCCCTCTCCTCTCTCTGTCTGTCTGTCTGTGTGTCTCTGCCTCCCCTCTCCTCTCTCTCTGTCTGTCTGTCTGTGTGTCTCTGCCTCCCCTCTCCTCTCTCTCTGTCTGTCTGTCTGTGTGTCTCTGCCTCCCCTCTCTCTCTGTCTGTCTGTCTGTCTGTCTGTGCCCTCTCCTCTCTCTGTCTGTCTGTGTGTCTGTGTGTCTCTGCCCTCTCCTCTGTCTGTCTGTCTGTCTGTGTGTCTCTGCCTCCCCTCTCCTCTCTCTCTGTCTGTCTGTCTGTGTGTCTCTGCCTCCCCTCTCCTCTCTGTCTGTCTGTGTGTCTGTCTCTGCCCTCTCCTCTCTCTGTCTGTCTGTGTGTCTCTGCCCTCTCCTCTCTCTCTGTCTGTCTGTGTGTGTGTCTCTGCCTCCCCTCTCCTCTCTCTGTCTGTCTGTCTGTCTGTCTCTGCCTCCCCTCTCCTCTCTCTCTGTCTGTCTGTCTGTGTGTCTCTGCCCTCTCCTCTCTCTGTCTGTCTGTGTGTCTCTGCCCTCTCCTCTCTCTCTGTCTGTCTGTCTGTGTGTCTCTGCCCTCTCCTCTCTCTGTCTGTCTGTGTGTCTCTGCCCTCTCCTCTCTCTCTGTCTGTCTGTATGTGTGTCTCTGCCTTCTCCTCTCTCTCTGTCTGTCTGTGTGTGTGTGTGTGTGTGTCTCTGCCCTCTCCTCTCTCTCTGTGTGTCTGTGTGTCTCTGCTCTCTCCTCTCTCTGTCTGTCTGTGTGTCTCTGCCCTCTCCTCTCTCTGTCTGTCTGTGTGTCTGTGTGTCTCTGCCCTCTCCTCTCTCTCTGTCTGTCTGTGTGTGTGTGTCTCTGCCCTCTCCTCTCTCTCTGTCTGTCTGTGTGTGTGTGTGTGTCTCTCTGCCCTCTGTGTGTGTGTGTGTGTCTCTCTGCCCTCTGTGTGTGTGTGTGTGTGTCTCTCTGCCCTCTGTGTGTGTGTGTGTGTCTCTCTGCCCTCCCCTCTCTGTCTGTCTATGTGTGTGTGTCTCTGCCCTCGCCTCCCCTCTCTGTCTGTGTGTGTCTCTCTCTGCCCTCCCTTCTCTGTCTGCCTGTCCCTTGTCTGTGTCTGTGTGTGTGTCTCTGCCCTCTCTCTGTGTGTGTGTGTGTGTCTCTCTCTCTCTGTCTGTCTGTGTTAAAGTCTGTGTTCACCTGAATCCAGGCTGCCCTACATTAGAGAGAGAGAGAGTGTGTGAGTGTTTTTTTTCTGTCAATTTCAAGTCATTCAGATCACCCCATTCAGGGAACCTCTCCAGCAGTTGGTGTGAGGTGTGTTTTACAAACCGAATTAAAAGGTGAAAAAAAAACATATCCATCATTGTCACCTACACAACTCAACTTCCCAACAAACCCACACCCGGATTCACATCAATTCCCCCAGAAAATATTCCACCAACGAGTTAACGAATAAATAAATCAATAAATCTGTTGAAAATTGAAGGCGGTGAATGAGAAAACACCAAGACTCGAGTCTTAACACCTGGGATTTGGTCACAGAAATAGAGAGAGAGAGACACACACACAAGAGGAGACTTACTTGACTACGTTTGGCCCCAAAGTTGGAGAATTGTTCATTCAATCGAAATGGTAACCGGTGTCCACAGCGTTTATTATTATTTGCTAAACGATCAATTCTATATCTTTTGGGGGTTTTTTTTACAGAAAAAGGGGCTTTTGTAGCAGGAACAAAACCACAAGAGAAGAGGAGGAGCTCAAGATTCTTTCCCTCCTTCCCATAAAAATACCAACACTAATAATAATAATAATCCTTCCATTTGATATAGCGCTTTCCACATCTTATCAACGTCCCAAAGCGCTTCACAGAATATATTGTAAAGTGAATTGACTGTATATATTTGTGGGCGAATCACGGCAGCCAATTGCGCACAGCAGTGTCCCACACACAGTCGTGGATTGAAATGACCAATTTTATTATTGTGTTTTTTTTTGGAGGGATTATTATTATAACACTGTGACTGTGACCCCAAGAGTTGGGAGGTTTGTGGTCAGACGCCTGGCCTGGGGGTGGCCTCTGATCAGCCTGAGGCAGCAGTGGATGTGTTTGTGGAGGTCACAGTGGCTTTGCATATTTGAAAGGGATCTCGATTCTGAAGGTCTCTCAATTCCATGTGACTCCAGGTGTCTGAGAGGCTGGATTTGGGCTGGATTTGTTTGTTTATTTATTAATTGGGGGTTTTAAAAAAAAAGTAAATTGCTGACATTCAAAACCCATGTGTTTTTCTGTATTTTTATTGGGATATAATATGAAATAAACTGGGCAAAACATTAGAAGTTTATTTGGGGAGCACGGGTTTTGCGAGGTTATGGGGAGAGAGTTGGGGAGTGGGATTAAATTACTCTTTTTAATAGAGCCGACGCAGACTCGATGGGCTGAATGGCCTCCTTTTGTGCCGTGAGATTCTGTGATTCTATGATTCCAACTCGCTTCAAATAACTTCTTAGAAAATAAAACTTTCTTTTCTTTCCCATTCTCTCCCCCCCCCCCCGACGACAACAAACAACAACCAAATGACATTGGATAGACAGCACCTTTCGCGTCGCAGAGACTGTGTATAGACATTGGGGAGGATTGTAGAGTGGGAGATGGACATGTTAATCCTAGAGAATCAATGTAAACACCTCTGTTGTTGACCAGCAAGTGCAAACCAACAGTAAACCCACTGTGACAGGAAGCCAGGGGATTTTACAAGGACTCGGGTAATCAGGGTACAAAGCTTGGTTCGGGTGAGAATGCGGGTAGTGGGGGTTTGGGATGAGCAGGAGATTGTGTAGGAGGGGAGACTGGCAAAGGGGAGTGGGGTGGGGGGGGGCGTTAAGAGTAGTGCAGCCGAGTTGTGACAAAGGCATGGACCAGGGTGAAGTATTGGCGGAGACGGGCAATGTGGCAGAGATGGAAGAAGGTGGTGCTGGTGAGGGACCAGATGTGCCTTGGGATGTCCTCCTGATGTGAAAGGCACTCTGTAAATGTAATTTGTTGTTGTTGTTGTTGTTGTTGCATGAGTTGGTTTAACTGAGGAGTGAACCAGATTCCTAAGTTGCACGTTTGGAGAGTTTTAAGGACATGTTGAGGTCGGACCATGGAAAAGAAGACATCAACGGCAGCCAAAGAGTATGGCTTCCAACGTGTTGATGTTTAACTGAAGGAAATTTGTCCTCATCCAACTGTTGATGGTGACAGACAAGCTTGCAGAACATCAGGGGACTGGGGGTCACAGCTAGAGATGGACAGGTAGAGTTGGGTGTCATCTACATACATGTGTAAGTTAACCCTGTGTCTGCGGATGACATCACCGAGAATGCACATGTAGATGAGGAAGAGAAGGGGACCAAGGATGGGTGGGTGGGTGGGTGGGTGGGTGGACGGACGGATGGACGGACGAAGCATGGTGGAGAGGTCCAGGAGGACAAGGTGGCAAAGGGAACCCTGGTCACAGATCGAGAGGACATCCTTTGTGAGTTTCATGAGCACTGTCTCTGTACTCTGGGTAGGGCGGAAGCCGGACTGTAGAAGTTCAAGTAGGGTGTGAAGGGAGAGGAGTGCATGAAGTTGGTTGGCAACAATGCATTCTAGACCTTTTGCAAGGCAGGGCAGGTTAAAGATAGGATGGTAGTGGCAGAGATTGGGAGGGATCAAGGATAGGATTTTTAAGGAGGTGGGGTGATGACCGCGGTTTAGAGGGGGAGTGGGACTGATCCTGAGGAGAGAGACTGGTTAATAGGCAGCAGGTGGTGAGTTTTATTGGGTGATGGTGGATTAGAGGGAGAAAGGAGAGATGGGGGCAACTGAATGGAGGTTCGGGGCTGTGGTTAGAGTGGGGGCGGGCTGGATGAGGGAGACAGAATGGGGTTAGTGGAAGGCGACACAGGGCAGAAGAATGTGGAAGGCGTTGGTGAGAGCGGAGGCTTCAACCAGGGGGATGGGGGGGTCACAGGGGAGAGCGAGGTTTGCGTTGGCCCAAGACTATCCATGTGCTCATCTGTTTACCTAGCTCTAAGTGAGAACCCAGTTTTTAATTAATTGGCAGATTGCTTTTCCAGGAGTGACAATTCCTTAAAATAAATAATAATAAAATAAATTTGTCACTGTATCCATGGATATTTGTGGGACGCTGCTGTGCACAATTGGCTGCTGCGTTTCAGCCACAAAATGTACAGTCAATTCACTTTACAGTGTATTCTATGAAGCGCTTTGAGACATCTTAAAGACCCGATAAGGCGCTAAATCAAACGCAAGGAAATGCAAGTAGTATTATTGTGTAAGTAGTAAGCAAAGCATAGATGTGTATGGAAATCAGGATCATGAAAATACAATAATTACCTTTTTTCAGGATACAAATTATGAAATATTGTGATGTGCCACTGGGTATAAATCTATGGAGTTGTCACCAATACTGAGATTAATTAGAATTAATGGCTCAGAAAGCATTTTTGTCCAGATTTTTAATTCCAATTTAATGGAGGAAGTGAGGAAAGTGAAATCTCTAGGAAAGTGAAATCTCCCTCAGTGGAGAGTATCGGTGAATCCATTTTGATAGTGTGTGTGTGTGGATGTTCTTTGGTCTGCCAGATGTCTGACATGCAGAAACATATCATACATATGAGTATCCAAACCCGAGTGTTAATTCCACAAATGTATGCCGCCTGCCCATGGCAATTCCCCGGTGTCTGCAATACAATGCGTACACTCTCTCTGGAAAGATGAACCTTGCTTATGTCATTCGGGAGAGTATTAGGTTCAAGTTGGTGAGAGACAAGACAGGAGAACCCCCGAGTGTGTGTTGGGGGTATTGCTGGAGTTTGAGAGCCCTGTCTATGAAACCTTATGTTGCTTGTCCAGATAGGACCACCCATTAAGACTCTGTCCTGTGGATGTAACAATGGCTAAGTGGGATGAAACCATGCTCCTAGTGACCGGTCTGTACTCAATCCTGCCGATGAGTCTTGCTGACTGTTCTCTCATCAGCAGTGTCTTGGAATACGACAGGCCGTTTGGACTCAGAAACTGGACTGCCAACCAACACAAAGACTTGAATCAATTCTGTCATTCCATTTCCAAGCACAACACCTTGAGCTCAGCTCCAAGGAGACCCTATTTACTAACCCCTACGCCCAGAAGATAATCGCCAGTTGGTAATTTAACAAACATCTATTTGAGCCATTACTATATGCGAGATAGATATCAGGAACTTTCTACCAGCTACCGGGGAACAGGCAAATGATAGTTTAGCACAAAATACACAAATATTGCTACCACCATCCCGCTCACAGCTCAGACACACATCCCTACCATTGAGCATTGGGTCCACCAGTTGAAGGTGAGCAGCTTGAGTAGCTGGTTACTATATGAAACAAGATAAATACCAAACCCTGGATATGAATGTGTGTTCACAAATCCTGACTCAGTTATCATACTCCAGCAGCAGCCATCCGAAGCCCCAGAGTTTACCGAACAGCTATTTTTGAGGAATAGCTTCCCAAACTCCCAGCTCGGGTCCAAAAAAACTCAGACATTAACACCAGCTGTAACAGCTGCAGTACTGTCAGTCTAGATCTTATCCTTTGCTCCCAAAACGGACGATAATTCCATCTCCAGAAACACTGTCAACTTGAATTAGCGAGCAGTTAGTTAAGGGCCACAGCTAGTGTTTGTGGACAACTATTACTCCATTGATACACCTCTCTCAGGAAGTGAGACAACAGGAGAGGATATAGAGATACTCACTGAATCCCAAAGGTTAAGCAAAAGCTCCATAATATTCACCCATCTGCTCAAACCTGGGTTGATTCTCTCTAGAGACAATTCTTATGGAGAAAGTGATGGGACTAGAATAATCAGAAACAGTGGGAGCTGGGACCATGGACTTGATAGGCTGAATGACTTGTCCTACAATCAGGGTGAATCCTCTCAACATGCTCCCCCCTTATTGCTCGAGCACAACCTTATACAGTATTAAAAAATCTTTGCAAGCGTTTTAATAGCTCACAAATTATGCAAAAAATATAAATCTTAACAGAATGCTCTATCGAGTCAAGAGAATGACAGATGGCTGTTTTCCATTCCAAACGATTTGTAATTTCCTGTTGAACCTGTGCCTTTGTATGATCGCAATGTTTGAGATTCAACAGTTGATGAGGGAGGTTCATATACAATGGGAATGCTTATCACATCACTATATTTTTCTCCACCAATCGCGGCAATCAGCAATAAGATCATTATTAATAAATATAACACTTTGTGTGGAAATGAAAAATCGTACAATTTGGGCACTACATAAAGCCAATGAAACTTGGTAGTGCAGCGAGCGATGGATAATTACATTGAATGTACAGTACTTGAACTGATCGTTTTCCCATCCTCACAAAGGTAGTTATTCTTGCTGGAAACTTGGATCTGCTGGTTTGGGTGATACCAGGGTCGGCCACTGATGCAGCAGGTGAAGCAAAACCTGACCCTGTGTTGGATACGTGGGATCAGCAACTAGCAGATGACGCAGTTCAGGGACTACTTCTCTTAGGATATCAATGCTAGGCGTCTCTTGAGACACCAGTGCCACCTGTTTTACACTGCAGTATTACTACCACAGAGAGCAGCAAGAAAACTGCCATTTACACAGTAGTCAGATGCCAGATTCGAGAAATGTCTGTGGGCAGCGTAAGCAGTAATTTTATCCTGACTGCCCAGTCCCCTGGCTGGACAACGGCCAAGGCCCCTGGTGTCTGTGTCCTGACTGCCCAGTCCCATTGCTGGGTGTAACCTTATCCCCCGCAGTGTCCATCTCCTCATTGGCTTGGGGCCTACACGTCGCCTGTATTTGCTTGTTGGACGATGAAGTTGGAAATGGTGTCCAGGGTTGGATGAAAGCTTCTCCTGGGCCAAGTGCAGCCCCGCGGGGAACACCAGTGGAACCTCCCTGGTCTAGTTTGACACTCCATTGTTTGGTTGAAATGTTAAACAGAGGTCTTGTCTGTCTCCTCCACTACACTTTACAGAATTGAAGAACTCTCAGATGTATAAATGGTGTAAGAAAGCACTCCAGGATATCATATGCAAGGATTATTATTACTTTACAGTCTAATATGTGGTGACTTGTGAATGGGTCAGTGTGACACAATGTCACACATTCCTGATTATGACAAGCTGTAGTAACCATTGAGTTGCTGTTGCCAACTTCTATTACAACATGTTGTGTATTAGTCCCTATTGTGTTTATCCCATAATCAATACTAATGTGTAAAGTGTTTTGGGATGTTAAGTTATGTTATATTTTAATGTAACTAAAATCTGTTTCTTTAGTCGGTAGAGTCCACTTTAACTAGTGGACTCATTGCTGTTCGTAAGAAATTTGGTAGGCCCTGTGCTATTTATTATATAGCAAATGGTCACCAACCTACAATGGTCAAGAAGCAGCCCCCGAAAAATGAGCACAAGTCTAGGTAAGTCCATGTTCCAACAGCAACAAATTAGATTTATATAGCACCCTCCACTCCACACCACACAGCATCTCAGAGCGCTTCACAATAACAGATCCCCGGCCCGAGCCAGGGGGAGGGGGAAGAACGTGACCGAAAGTGCGGTCAAAAAGAAAGGTTTTCAGCCTGGACCTGAAAGAAGGAAGAGAGGGGGCGAGGTGAAGGGAGTTCCAGAGCCTCGGGGTTTAGTGGCTGAAGGCACGGCCGCCGATGGAGGATTCGGGGGACAAGCTGGTGGAGCGAAGGCAGCGGGTGCTGGTATGTGGGGAGAGAGGAGATCAGAGAGGTAGGGGGTTGCAGAGGAGGGGAGGGATTTGAAAACAAGAGTGAGGATCTTGAAATCAATCCTCTCCGGGACAGGGAGCCAGTGAAGTCTGGCAAGGACTGGGGTAATGGGGGAGTGGAGTTTGGTGCGGGTAAGAATGTGGGTGGCAGAATTCTGGATGATCTGGATTTTATGAATGGTTGTGGAGGGGAGATTGGCGAGGAGAGCATTTGAATTGTCCAGCCAAGAGGTGACAAAGGCATGGACCAAGATTTTGGCAGTTTTTGGGGTGAGAAATTGGCGGAGTCAGGCGATGCGTCGGAGATTGTAGAAAGTGGTACTGGTGAGGGACAGGATGTGGGGGAGGAAGGATAATTGGGGGTCGAACCTGATGCCTGGGTTGCTTACGGGTTCAGAGAACTTTAGGGGCAGGTTGGGTAGGTGGAGGCGGTGAGAACAATGTGCTTGAAGACGTTGACTAGAGCCAAAGAGTATGGCTTCCGCCTTGTCAACAATTAGCTGAAGGAAATTCACGCTCATCCAGCTCCTGATGTCTGACAGGCATAGATAAATGATTACACCATCAATTGCCAATACTTTTTAAGTGTTAATAAAAATGAGAAGAAAAGGATGAGGAGTCAAAATGGCCATCATCAGTGATATAGGTGTCCCCCAGGCCCCTGATGTTCTCGCAACAACAACAACAACAACAACAACATTGCACTTATATAGCGCCTTTCACATCGGGAGGACGGTCCCAAAGCCCTGAGTGAGGTGGAACAATAGAGTTGGGTGTATATACAGAATATACTTTTAAGGTCAATTGACTATGTTTTGTGGGTGAAATGTCATAGACAATTGTGCACAGTCGTTTCCCACAAACAGTCGTGAATTGAATGACCAATTTTTAAAATATGTTCATATGTTAGATATAATCTCATGCCACTTGTATCACTGACGATGGGCATTTTGACTCCTCATCCTTTTCTTCTCATTTTTATTAATACTTGAAAAATACAGGCAATTGATGCCGTAATAATTTATCTATTGCTTCACAGGGTTCAAATGATTCATTTTTACTAAAAATAGACTTCGTGGTTTTCCTGCTTGTTAGACTTTTTTGAGTGAGAAATTATTCATGGCACTAACTGTAGTAACTTTAATGTTGTTGTCATAAAGATCCATGTAATAATCTTTGCATTTGATACAGCGCTTTTCACATCTTATCGACGTCTCAAAGCGCTTCACAGAATATACTGTAAAGTGAATTGACTGTATATTTGTGGGCGAATCACGGCAGCCAATTGCGCACAGCAGCATCCCACAAACAGTCATGGATTGAAATGACCAATTTGTTATTTTGTTTTTTTTTGGATGGATTATTATTAGGTGTGTGTGTGTGTGGAGTTAGGAAACTTGCCCAAGGTTTCGCCCTGACCTGCCTGGATTTGAACACAGTTCTCACGCTTGTAAGGCGAGCACTCTAACCACTGAGCTACAGGACACCACAATGTAATCTATATTGGCACAGGATTTACACTTAGACTATGACAAACGTTTCACTTTTCATGTCTATTTCCCAACAAACTATTAAACTGTCTTTGTGTCTGGAAGCTGATTTGAGCCAATTATTTACTGTAATATGTAATGTGATCTTTTGAATGACAGCAGCTAGCCTTAGCGCTCTGTGTAAATGTGGCCAGTGCAGTATGCAAATACTCGATACAGTAATTGAATATATCCTCTGGTTGGAAACACAAGAGAAGTTAACCTGCTGTAAAGTGTTACTTTTCTTAAAAGTTTTGTTTACTAACAACATCAACTGAGTGAATATTGTCAAGTCTTTTCTGAAAAAAAATAATCCTTGTGCTGTACATATAATGCTTTAATAACATAATTGAAACACTTACAATTCTGCAATTTTACCCTAAAGTCTACCACAGTATCAGCTTGGCTCAGTTGATAGTATTCTCATCGATGAGTGTGTTCAAGCCCCATGTTATACAGTACTATTGTAGTACAGTATAAGGATTGTTATATTATTATGTTGGTTCTGTGATCTCACATTGCAGGCATCTGATTGGTCAGATGAGTTTCTCCCAGTATTCTGGCCAACACACCTGAATATAAAAATGTACTTTTTATTACTTGATGGCCGCATATTATATGCTAGAATTATAATTCTTAATCAAATTAGGTGTTTAGTTCATTAAGTTCTTCAACTACAGTAAAGATTTGATCAATCTGACTATTCATGAGTTCTATTTCTCCATTCAGAGTTTAGTGGTCCATTACTATGTGTTTCGAATTAGTTAGAACTATGTGTTCACTTCAGGATCAACCTGATTTGGGTTCATTCTCTGTTTCTGCGATGACTTACTTTCAATATCAAGATTTTCTGGGATAGATTTTGCTGATAAACAAGAGTAGTTGTGAAAGGAATCTAGATCCACTTTGGTATTGCACTTGGATCTGGAGATTCCCTTATTTCAATAGCAGTCTGAGATATTGTCCATAATGATTTTTATCACTCTTTACACTGTAAGAACATGGAGTTCATTTCTTTGTTTTTCTCCATTGCTCGTAATCTACAGGTACAATAATATTAAGCCTTGCGTTTGACCCTTACGCTGCACACCCTCAAGATGTCTCCTAATGTTTCTCGGGAATCACTGGAAGGTGTGATGACTGCAGGTTTTGTTTTTTTAGGCGAACTCTGCAGACAGTTTGCAAACAACGAGGTTCCACAAACAAATCCAACAGCGCCCCCCTTACAACAATTTTGTATCTGGGAAATTGTTGGCTGAGGTGCCAATGGATATTCGAATAATGCCACGAGATCTTTGTTCTTCACTGCCCTGTGGCAATAGCTTCCACAAGATTCTTGCTCCTATACAATCCTCGGCTTCTGTCAGAAACGATGGACGTTTTGGTTCTTTATGTGATGCGATAAGTAAGTATTATAATGCCATGCGCTGGTCAGTGTCAGTTGTCTTTACCATATCTGAATTGGACTGTGTATATTTTGTAAATGATCTCATGTACAGTACTTTACATCTTAACTTGGAACATTACATGGAGTCCTGTTGCTCAGTGGTTAGAGCACTCGCCTTGCAAGCGAGACACCTGAGTTCAATTCCAGGCCAGGATGAAACCATTGGCAAGTTTCCTTACTCCACACACCTGATAATAATCCCTCAAAAAAATCCACAATAATAATTTAGTCACTTCAATCCACGATTGTTTGTAGGACGCTGCTGTGCGCTATTGGCTACCACATTTCACCCACAAATGTGAAGTCACTTCACTTTACAGTATATTCTGTGAAGCGCTTTGAGACGCCTAGAAGACGTGATAAGGTGCTATATCAAACGCAGGGATTATATATTATTACTGTATAAGTTCTAAACAAGTCATTATAAGTTCTGGTAAGAGAATAAACCCAAGGTAGTTTAATGGTAATCTGTTACGTTTGTACAGTTATTTCCATCCAATATCAACAAATTGATGCTATTTTGATTATGGTTGACATTGACAGGAACATTGTGGGATGTTTTTTGCTTGGTAACTTGTAGCATAAGTTACAGGTGCCACACACAGTTCTAGTCTTTGGCTTCAGTATTCGTGCTGGATCAATAGGGAAATTGTTGGGTAAATCCAGACACCCTTCACTCCTGATATGGCTGGAATAGATTTACTATTTTGTCTCCGTCTCATATCTCTGAGTGGATTTTGTGTTATACAGCCAAATTCACAGGAAATATTAGTACATTCTGATCTGAAGACCACTGTCAATTTTAGACATGTTCGGAATGCACATTTACAAAGTACTGTAACATTACACTTAGGGACTTGAATGGTATTTTACATCTGCAGGGTGAAAAATCAAATGTTTACAGCAACAATAACAAAATTACAATTGTTTAGCGCCTTTCATGTCAGGAGGATGTCCCAAGGCACTGGAGTTTACAAGATTACAAGATTGGTCTGGATGAAGAAGATTAATCGGCCCAATTAATCTCATCCTTTTAAAACACTCACCCTATTGACCTCTATTACAGAATTGTTGCCTTTTTAAATGAGTGCAATATTATAGCCTCTAACACATTTCCTGGCCAGATTACATCCTAAAATATTGATCCGGATTTCCTTTTTCAACATCTTTCATAAACCAACAATCTTTACACAAAAGAACCCAAACTTAAATGGAAAATAATACATTGAAGTCCATTTTTCGAGAGACCTGGGTACAATTCCAGGCAGGCCAAAACCTAGGGCAAGTTTCCTTACTCCACGCGCCTAATAATAATCTCTCCCAAAAAAATCATTTCAATCTAAGATTGTTTATGGAACACTGCTGTGCGCAATTGGCTGTCACGTTTTGCCCACATATTCACTTTACAGAATATTGTGTGAAGCATTTTGAGGCATCCAGAAGACGTGAAAAGCACTATTATCAAATGCAAGGATTATTATTATTTTATTGGCAAATCAGTGTGGATACGTTTTCATCTTTCATTTCAAAGAACATAAATGAATTAAATTTAATCTGGTGAGTAGTGATTCCTCTTCGACCACGCCTTCGGCTACCCCCCTAACTCTTCCCCCTCTCCTTCCCCTTCCCTCTACCCCGACCCACCCCACCCCGCTTCGGTCGCGACCAGACTGTTCAGCGCTTTGGGACGTCCTTCCAACGTGAAAGGCGCTATATAAGTGCAATTTTGCCGTTGTTGTTGTACTGTATAGGGGGGGGAAACTGCTCTATTAATAAGCCATACTTAAGTATAAAACATTAGTAGAGTAAATGTAGCCCAACTGGTTAAAGAAAAGATGCTCCAATTATTCTTTCATGAAATCTCACATTCACCTTAGCGGGCAAAAGGGATCAGTTTAATGTCTCATCTGAAGAATGGTACCTCCAACATTGCAGCAAACCCCAACATTGCCAAACTACCCCCAAACAGAAATCACTTAGCAATCCCCAACATTGCCAACACTACCAAGGGTCAACCTAGACATTTTGAGTGTGAGCTTGCTATCCATACAAACCAAGGAGCTACATATAAATGCCATTAAAGTCACATGTGCAAAGTTCTCATAAAATCCCAGCTATCTGTCCTCTCTGGAATATAAGAATCCACGTGTACATGAAACGACTGCAAGTAACTGGTCAGTCCAACTCAATACAGATATTTGCCTGATATTGTTTATGGCAATACAATATTTGGGTAGTCTTTGGGCTAGTTTCTGTCTGCATTCCTTTTACAAACATGGTAGGGCTATATTAGAGGCTGTCATGCCAAATTCAATGGGAAAATCATGGTACATATACCTTAAAGTACTCTAGGTCATTTCCACAGTTACCCAGAAATGAGCCAATAGAACTCACCTCATGAAAACGCTAAGGAAATGATTTAAATAAGGGTATTTTCTATCATGAATTCAGCCAATAAACCTATTCAATTCTTCATATAGAACCATAGAAATTGCAGCATGGGAGAGTCCATTTGCCTTAGGCCTAAGAGGTAAGCTACCTCTATTGTTGGAGCTTCCTCCTGCCACTACAAAGCCTTATTCTTTCCCCATAATATCTTTGTATGTTTATCCAATTCCCTTTAAAATGTTGTTATTGTCTCAGTTACAATAGCTCCTTGTGACAAAGCATTCCATCTTGTGAAAGGTGCTATTCAAATGTAATTTTGTACTATATGCTAACAAATAGGGTCCGGTGATATATCGATATATCGCTAAAACCCGATATAATTTTCATATTGATATGCCGATAAAGGCATTTCAAAAATATCGATATATCGAAAAGTCGATATATCGAGGTAAAAAATCAGGATGCGAGCACACTGAACTACAAGACCCAGAATGCTCATCTCTATACACAATGCACAGACCGAGGTGCAAAGCCGCCATCTTGTATTCATAGTCCTCGAATACAATATACAGGTATGCAAGGGGTGGGGGGGGGGGGGGGAGAGACGGCTGGGGGTGGGGGAGAGAGACGGCTGGGGGGGTGAGGGAGAGAGAGACGGCTGGGGTGGTGGTGGGGGAGAGAGACAACGGGGGTGGGGGGTGCGAGAGAGGGAAGGCGGGGCGGGGGGAGGGGGGGGAGAGACGGGGTGGATGTGATAATATACAGATAGATAGAGATGGGGGGATGTGATAGAGGAGAGAGGGAGAGAGCCACAGAGACACACAGACAGAAAAACACAGAGATGGAGAGAGTGAGAGACACACAGAGAGAAATATATTTACCTCCTGAGGAGATAGGCCTCGAATGCGTGTGCACTCCGGACGCGCGCGCACTCCGAATGCGCGCGCTGCGCGCGCATGCGCAGTACAAAGAAACGGAAATATCGATATTTCGGTATATCTCGATATGAGCCCATCGATATATTTAATCGGAAAATTTCCATATCGACCGACCCTACTAACAAGTACTTAATTGCTCTAAGCGGTGACATTACACATCGAGGTGCCATTACCCAAAGCGGCTCCAAGACCACATATGGAGAATTTGTTTTGTTTTGGTTTAAAACTTACCTCCCTTTAAATGCTAACCTCCTTTATTTACTGCTAAATCAACTATGGAGAGTTTCATAAAGGATTCATAGATTTTGAACCAGATACATTGAAGGAATTTTTGTGGGTGGTGGATGTTTGGTGGATTTTGTTTCTATATTATGAATTATGCACTCTGCAAAGGGCACAAACAATATCTGCCAACTAATAGAGAATTGACCCACCCCACCCACCTCCCACTACCATCACCTTGCTTTATCTGTACCTGACTCCCACTGAAAATATTAGTTCTCAGTACGATGGAGCCTCATTAAAGGAATTTAATTTTGGTCTGTGACTCCCTGTGGAAGGATTACTTTCCAGCGTGATAGCACCCCCTCAATGGCACTTTGCCTGTGTCTCATTCTCTGTGGATAGATTAGTTTTCAATATGGTAGACCTATTTCAATATTGTAAGGAATCATTAAAGGGTCCTGACTCCTCTCCTGGGACACATTGTTTTGAGTTATGTGTTTGCAGGATTGTTTTGAACTTGTTTTTCTAAATTCATCTAATATTTTCATACCTGTCATTGGTTACCTGGTATTCAATGAATGGCCTGGCTGTTAAATGAAAGTGAACATTATTGTTGATGTGTTTAGACTCTTAAACAAGCCAGACAAGTTATTGCCTTGGTCTGTTGCAATCCTCAGGAGATCATGACATTAACCACTCATGAACTATAATACCATCCCAGTGCCTTTCATTCCTTCAAGATCATCAATGATTCCATGAGTACACTGCATGGAGTATCATCAGGAGTTGACCCAATGTCAAACAGAATTGTACAGAAATTCCACCTCGGGTATAGATTTACTTTTAATTCTGAGACTGTTTTTCTGTAAGTTTTTTAAAAAAACTACAAGAAACTGACCTTTCGTTAAGACAAATTCTGGACACTTGGAACTTGCTACATAAATAGAGTATAACATGAGAGGCATATCCATGTCTGGCTACCAATACCTTCCAGAAAGAATGCTTAAGTCGAATGGGATCTTTGATCAATTTAATCTGCCAGAATTTAATTTAGCGTATTTAATGTTGATGCCGCGTTCCAATAAATGGGAGGAATACTTCACTCATGGACACAGCCATCTTTCAATTCGAAGTGTTTGCAACACAGCCTCTTATTAACAACAACAACAACAACAAATTACACTTATAAAGTGCCTTTCATGTCGGGAGGACGTCCCAAGGCGCTGCACAGGAGGCGTGTGACCCGAGCTGGGAGGGGAGTGTATGGGAAGGGGTGAGACAAGTAGGGGAGGTCGAAAAATTCTGGGTGGAACAAAAGGCACGGTCGAAGAGGAAAGTCTTCAAACCGGCCTTGAAAGAGGAAAGGGAAGAAACGAGACGGAGGGATTGGAGGATGGTATTCCATAGGGTCGGTGCAGAAAAACTGAAGGCCCGGCCTCCGATGGTGGGGCGGTTCGGGCGGGGGGCTTGGAGCAGGCCAAGTCCTGCTGAACGGAGGGTCCGGGTGGGCTTGTAGGGGGAGAGTAAATTGGTTAAGTAGGGCGGGGCAAGGCCATGTAAGGCCTTGAAGGTGATAAACGTGCTTTGAACAGGAAGTCGGGAAGCAGTCAGCATTCTTGTCGCAATAATAAATTTCACTTTAAGTGGCAATGAACCCTAAAGCCATAATTTGTTTTAAGTTCTTGCTGGTCTTTGAGCTCTCAAATAAACCCAATAGCTCGAGTCACTGGGTTGAATTCATCAATACATGGTGGGGAAGTTTTATTACAAAGGTTTAAAGTCCCTCCAAATTTTTTTGTGGCTCATTTATTTCCAGCAAGTCCCAATCATCCAATTCTGGGGACATGCAAAGATATTGTTTTGAGGTTTTGTGCCTATCTCAGCCATCAGTTTAATACTGATATTTCTGGGACTATTGGACAGGCTCAATACACCCAGCATATGTACCATTTAAGTTGTAAAAATAAAAGCAATGAAGATTCTACAACATGATAGTATGGTCATCCTGCCCTCCTACAGTCTCTCAACTTCCTGAGACATTTTATAGCTCTCTTATCTCTTCTGTGGTTGTCTGAAGAACAGACAGATGAACAACTGTCATACTTCCAACTGAAATAATATTGATGTGAAAAGAACATTTCTCACCAGGAAGAGGAATGAAGGAGATTGTGGAATGAGTTGGCTAGGTGGTCCACAGAACTAGTGACATATAATTATCACATAAAACACAATATGCACGATTGCCAATTTTCCTCCAATTTTTTAAAATTAAAATGAATAAGAATTACACCAGACAAGGGAATGAATCTGGGTCATGGTAAATGAAACATTTTTCTCCACCAAAACCAAGTTGTCAATGTTTAACAGGGAAATTTCTAAAATGTGTATCACTGGGGAATCTTTTAATGCTTTATTCTTAGATAGTCTATTGAGCCACGTAATATTAATATATCAAACTACCAGTGGACAGCTTTTGGTCAGCCGGGTGGATGTATGGCACACGTGGAAACCCAGCGCCCTGGTAAAGAGAATCAGAATCAAATTGAGAATTCCACCAAACATAGAAATTCCAGAGATTTGTTGGAATAGAATGTACACTTTCTCCCTGGTGGGATGCATCCTGCTTACCAAAGGCCAGAGAATATCAGGTGCAGGTTGGCAAGAACCAAGGCTTGGGGACCCCAGAGTGTGCGTTGGGGTATACTGTTAGAGTTTAACCTGCTAAAAACACATCAATCAATCAATCAATCAATCAAAACTTACATTTATGTAGTGCCTTTCACGTCACGAGGACGTCCCAAGGAGCTGTAGAGTTAGGTAGGGACAAGAGAAGGCGCGGAGGAGTCAGGGCAGGATGAAGAAGAGTAGGAAAATGGACTGTATATTTGTGGGCGAAAAGAAGACATAGACTGCCATTGAGAACACAGTCCGGTAAGCGTTCCCGCTGCTTGTCCAGCTGGGGTGACATTACCCATTAGGGCTTTGGCTTGCAGGGTTAATAAGAGCCGAGTGGGATGACTAGTTTGTCCTGCCGAGGCTGGCTGTGCTGGAATATTGCCTGGCTTTTAAAATGTATCGTCTGGGGGATGTGGAGCCAGTGCAGTCAAACAAGGGTGGGGGGTAACAGAGTCTTCTGCGTGAGGGGACATGAGCTACAGAGTTCTGGATAATCCACAGCTTGTGGAGGGAAGAGTTGCCAAGGATGACAAGGAAAAAGTTGGCATAGTTGAGCCTAAGGGCTGAGGCAGTGGCAAATCTGGGCAATGTTGCAGAGGTGGGGGAAAGGCAGAGCAGGTCATGGCCTGGAAGTGGGGTAGAACAACAACAACAACAACACACATTTATAGAACACATTTCATGTTGGGAAGACATCACAAAGTGCTGAACAAGCAGGGGTTGGGACAATGCCCAGACAATTCTTTCAAGGATGTTCGACAGCAAAATAGAGGTTGGAGATGACTGGTAGCTTAACAGCTGTGATGTGTCAAGGGAAGGTTTCGTCAGGGTGGGGGTGATGGTGGCTGTTTTGAGGCAGATGGGAATGGTGCCATATGAAATGGACATGTTGATAGTGTCAGCAAGTAGTGGAGCAAGGAGGTGGAGCTGAGAGGTAAGGAGAGGGATGGGGATGGGGTCCAGGGGGCAAGTGGTGGGCTTCATTGCAGATATGGTGGTGATCACAGAGGGGGGGAGAATGGTTCGAAGGTGTGGTCGGAGGGATGTGTAAGGGAGGGAGGGAATGTGGGAGGGAGGTGGGGACGGGGTTGAAGTTGGAGGGCGGTGACAGCTGAGCGAATGAATCCCCTCAATTTTGGACTCGAGGAAATCCAGCATGTCCTCCCAGTGGGAATAGAACAGTTGATGGTCAAACAAGGAGCCAAGGTTCTGGAATGACTCAGCGAGATGGAGTGTACATCCCTGGATTGTGATGCTGTCAATGCCTGAGGCGTGGAAACACTGATGGGAGTCAACCAGGAGACTGTCGGTCTTGTTGATTTTCAACTGGAGAAAGTTAGCTCTTATCCAGGACTTGTTTGACAGACATTCCGTCAGGACAGCAGTGGTCCTGGAATTGAGGGTGGAGCCAGAGAGAATTGGGTGTCAACCACATACATGTGGACCCTCCTGTGGCTTAGTGGCTATAACACTCAACTCGCAAGCGAGAGGGCCTGGGTTCAGTTGGGTAGAGTTGGACAATATTATTAGGGGTTTCACAGGGTAAATAGGTAGAGGCTATTTCCACTGGGTGGTGTGCCAGTGACTGGAAGAAAGTATGACCCATCACAAAAGAACAAAAGGAAGGCTGAGGAGAAAGTTATTAAGAGTTTACTGTATTTATTTTAGAAAGTGTGTACAACAGATGGAATCGGTTGGAAATATGGTTGGTGTCATCCAAGAAACAATTTGATGCTGTTAGGGTTGTTCAACGTTTCGCCCTGCCAGGAATCAAACCCAGGTTCTCTTGCTCGAGTACTGTAGTCATTAAGCTACAGGACTCCACTATAACAACAAAAACTCTGAAAGTGTTCTGAAAATCTTCACCTTTTGTGTTGCTGTAAACAAACACCGAGATCCTTCTCAGAATATTTGCCCACGCTGATTAAGTTATTGACCACAGTGTGACTTTTACTTGGCTGAAATGTGGTAAAATAACAATGTTTTATTAAAGTAGAATTATATTAAAGATGCATACACTGCTATAATAATCTATTAGGAGGCAGTCTTGGTTGATTTTCTGATACTGGTTTAATTCATTCTTTTAATGAAACCTCATTTATTTTCCAGGAGAGTTGGTAATATCGTTTAAAATAAAAGATGATGACAGCTTGTTCCTCTGCGTCTCATTTCTCCATAAGTTCACAATCAGTCCAGCTCAACTCAAGGAAATAAATCTGTGAATTGTCTTGTTTTACCTAAAGAGAAAATAACACTGTTGTCTATACAGTTGCTGCTGTGCGCAATTGGCTGCTGCATTTCGCCCGCATGTGTACAGTCAATTCACTTTACAGCATACTCTGTGAATTGCTTTGAGATGCCTAGAAGATGTGAAAAGCGCTATAACAAATGCAGTTAGTATTATTACTGTTGCTATTATAGTTGACACGGTCACTGGAGTAAAAAATCTTCCTAATGCCAAACCGCTTTTTTATTCATTTATTACCAGAAAGTTAAAGAACAGTATTTAGCTGACCATCAAAACAAGTCTACGCTTGTATTACCAGAACCTCTTTTTTCCGGTCACAACCAACCTTTTTTGCAGCACCATTTTCTTGCCAGTCACACAACCCATTTAGAGATTGGCCAGCGCTGATTATCCAATATAATTTGTTATTACCTGTGGCCAGACAGTATTAATGTTTATCTGCAGACAAGATCATGACCCACTGACTCAGCCTCTTGGTGAAGCAGGGAAAGCAACCATTAAAACAGAAATAATTGAGATTATTGCTACATTTATTTTTGAGGCTAACAATTAATTGTAGCATTAGAATATTCTGGCATTCTGAAACAATGGCAATAATTCGAGGAGTTTGATTTCTACTGCAGTGTTGTACATTCTGTAGTCAGGATTCCAAACTAATACGTTTTCCATGTCAGTGATCCAAATCAGACAAAGCCTTCTGGGTTGGTCTGTGGATACAGCTTATTCATAACTAGCAGGTCACATAAGATCAGTAACATTAAAACTTAACTAGAATAAGCTGTGATGTGATTATGCGACCCATCTCCAACCTCCCGTTTTTATCCAAGGTCCTTGAAAGAGTGCTTGCCTCCCAGCTCCGCTCTTTCCTTTCAACTCATTCACTCTTTGAACCCCTCCAATCAGGTTTCCGCCCAATTCATAGCACAGAAACTGCCCTGGTTAAGGTTATAAATGACATCCTAACCGCCTGTGACCAGGGCTCCCTCTGCCTCCTCGTCCTCCTTGACCTGTCTGCTGCGTTCGACACAGTCGATCACACCATCCTCCTCCAACGTCTTTCATCCCACCTCAACCTTCAAGGCACAGTCCTTGACTGGTTCCATTCCTATCTGACCCACCGTTTACATTTTGTTTCTTCCAACGGTTTTTCCTCAAACCCCCACACAGTTTCTCACGGCGTCCCTCAGGGCTCTGTCCTCGGCCCCCTCCTTTTCACCCTTTACACGCTCCCTCTGGGCGACGTCATCAGCAAACATGGGGTAAAATTCCACATGTATGCGGACGACACCCAGTTGTACTTTTCTGCCTCATCCCTCAACCCCCAGACCATTGATGTTCTGACAGCATGTCTGTCCGACATCGAGTCCTGGACGAGGGACATTTCTCGCAATTGAACGTGAGTAAGACCGAGGCCCTCCTGATTGGCTCAAGCCAGCGCCTCCGCACATCGGGCGCTGCCAGCCTCAACATCCAAGGCTGCACTCTCCACCTCACAAAGCCAATCAGGAACCTCGGCATCATGTTCGATCAAAAACTCTCCTTCCTCCCCCACATCCGCGCCTTGACCGGCACCGCCTATTTCCACCTGCGCAACATTGCCAGGCTCCGCAACTATCTTACCCCCCGCGCTGCCAAAACACTCGTGCACGCGTACATCACCTCACGGCTGGACTACGGAAACTCTCTCCTGGTCGGCCTCCCCAATTCCTACATTTACAGGCTGCAGGTCATCCAAAACTCTGCAGCCCGTGTATTATCCCGCACCCGCCTCCGCGACCATATAACCCCCACCCTCGCCCATCTCCACTGGCTCCCCATCCTCCAGAGGATCGAGTTCAAGATCCTTGTCCTCACCTACAAGGCCTTACACAGCCTTGCCCGGCCCTATTTAACCAATTTACTTTTCCCCTACAAGCCCACCCGGACCCTCCGTTCAGCAGGTCTTGTCCTGCTCCAAGCCCCCCGCCCGAACCGCCCCACCATCGGAGGCCGGGCCTTCAGTTTCTCCGCTCCCACCCTATGGAATGCCATCCCCCAATCCCTCCATCTCGTTTCTTCCCTTTCCTCCTACAAGGCCGGTTTGACGACTTTCCTCTTCGACCGTGCCTTTTGTTCCACCCCGAATTGTTCGACCTCCCCTTCGTGTCTCACCCCTTCCCAAACACTCCCCTCCCAGCTCGGGTCACACGCCTCCTGTGCAGCGCCTTGGGACGTCCTCCCGACGTGAAAGGCGCTCTATAAATGTAATTTGTTGTTGTTGTTGTTGTTGTATGCATCCTTTGGTTTCAGAAAAGTTCAACAATGACAACGACAACAACTACTTTGATGTATACAGTGCCCTCCACGCCGGACAGCGTCACAGAGCGCTTCACAATAACCAGGATCCCGGGGCCGAGCCAGGGGCAGGGGGAGAGAGGTGACCAAAGGCGCGGTCGAAGAGAAAGGTCTTCAGCTGTGACCTGACACTGGGAAGAGAGGGGGCGAGGGGAAGGGAGTGAGGAAGGGAGTTCCAGAGTCTCGGGGAGTAGTGGCTAAAGGCACGGCCGCCGAGGGTGGAGCGGAGGACTCGGGGGACATGGAGGAGGCCAGACCCAGAGGAGCGAAGGCAGCGGGTGCTGGTTTGGGGGGAGAGGAGATCAGAGAGATAGGGGGGGTGCAGAGGAGTGGAGAGATTTGAAAACAAGGGTGAGGATCTTGAAGTCGAGCCTCTCTGGGATAGGGAGCCAGTGAAGTCTGGCAAGGACTGGGGTAATGGGGGAGTGAAGCTTGGTGAGGGTGAGTATGTGGGCGGCAGAGTTCTGGATTAGCTGGACTCTGTGGATTGTGGTGGAGGGGAGACAGGAGAGGAGGGCGTTGCAATAGTCCAGCCGAGAGGTGACAAAGGCCTGGACCAGGGTTTCAGTGGCTTTTAAGGTGAGGTATTGCCGGAGACGGGGGATCTGTTGGAGATGGTAGAAGGCGGTGCTGGTGAGGGACCGGATGTGGGGGAGGAAGGACAGTCGGGGGTCGAACCTGACGCCAAGGTTGCGCACAGGTTGGGAGAGTTTTAGGGGCCAGGCCGGGAAGGTGGAGGAGGTGAGAGCCGAGTGAATGGAGACGTTGACGAGAGCCAAGGAGTATGGCCTGCATCTTGTCAACATTCAGCTCCAAGAAATTTGTGCTCATCCAGCCCCTGATGTGTGACAGGCAGCTGACAGAACATCGGGGGACTGGGGGTCACAAAGTGAAGTGGAGAGATAGAGTTGGGTGTCATCTGCGTACATGTGGAAGTGTGCCCCATGTCTGCGGATGACATCCCCAAGAGGGAGTGTGTAGATGAGGAAGAGGAGGGGGCCAAGGATGGATCCCTGGCGTACCCCGCAGGTAACTGGGTGAGAGGGGGAGGACAAGCCATTGTGGAGATGTACTGCTGGCGGTTTGTGAGGTAGCGACTCGAACCAGGCGAGGATGGTGCGGTCAACTGTGTCGAACACAGCGGACAGGTCCAGGAGGATCAGGAGGCAGAGGGAACCCTGGTCACAGATAGAGAGGACATCGTTTGTGACTTTCAACCAATTTTCAATGTAACTTTTCAGTGCAGCTTTTTGGACGAGTGATACGTTAAAACTGTACAACATTTCAATCACATATTTTCCTCCACTAATCTGTCTTGCTCTGTTTCGACATGAGGAACGATAACAGTAACTGAGGGTGCTGACAACATCAAACAACTTGGATGCATACTGCACCGGTCAGAGCTTGTGCTGAACCTTAGTGTCTGGCAACTGTCCTTCAACCTCACAACCAAGGCTTGGACCCAGCCAGTTTACCTCTCCCCTGCTAAAACTGCTGAGACCCTAATCCATGTATTCATCAATCCAGGCTAGACTATACCAACTTTCTGCTTGCCATCACTGCTCGCCCTTTCCTGTATTAGCCTCCAGTGAGCCTATTGCTCCCTGGCTCTACTCGCTCACCCCATTCCTCAGTGGATTAAGTTGAGAGCATTTCATATGGGTGTAGCATCTCAGAGCATTCAATAACAACTTTTAAAAGAGAGGTGAGATGGATGGCTATTTGGGGCAGATGGATTTGCAGGGTTATATGGAGAGAGCTGGGGAGTGGAATTGACTTTGAATAGCTTTTTTCAAAGAGCCGGCACAGACTCGATGGGCCGAATGGCCTCCTTTTGTGCTGTAAAATCCTGTGATTCTATGATTCATTATTCAGTATTATTCCTCCTCACACTTCTCCCTGATTGAGTCCCCCTGATGTAAATGCACTAATCTTTGTGGAGAAACATCTTGGCACTTATTATCTAGGTAGATAAGAGACACCATTCCAACTGGCATAGAACTGACCTTTGTCTAAGATAGAGACATTTATTGCTGAAAGTAAAACTTGCAAAAAATAAAGGATGTTTCACAACAAGAAACATGTTTGACTTTTTACCGACTGTGCAGCTCATTAAGTTGGTTCTTCCTACAGTGGCCTCTAGCATTCTTACACAAACATAAAACAGCCATGCATCAGTACCGGTCTTAAAACTTGTCAAAATTTACAGAATTTACGAAATAAACAAATGTTGGTCTGAGCCCAATATTGGACTATGTGGTTATGTTTTTACAGTGATAGCATGGATTTTTACAAATGAAAATTACAAAACTTACATTATAAAAAGTCCTACAGAATTTCATAACGATTTAAACATCGATTTAAGAACATAAGAATTAGGAACAGGAGTAGGCCATTCAGCCCCTCTAGCCTGCCCCGCCATTCAATAAGATCATGGCTGATCTATTCTACTTCCACCTACCCACCTTATCACCATATCCCTTAATCCTTTTATCCATAAAAAATCTATCAATCTCAATCTTGAATATGTTCAAGGACTGAGCATCCACAGCCCTTTGGGGTAGAGAATTCCATTAATTGACTACCCTCTGAGTGAAGACATTTTTCCCAACTCAGTGCGAAAAGGCTGACCCCTAATCTTCAGGCTGTGACCCCTGTTACAGTTTCTCCAACCAGGGGAAACAGTCTCCCACTATCTACTCTGTCTTGCACCTTAATAATCGTATAGATTTCTAGAAGATCAGAAACCTTATAAGAAACAAGATAAATCTTATACAAGATATGAGAGTATTATGATACTCTCATATAAGATTTGTATTATTTTCCTCTCCAAATTCTGTAACTAATGGTACAAATATTAAATTGGAATTTCAAATCCACGCTGTTCTATAACCTGATCCAATTCAGTCCATATTAAGATATCAATTTGCTGTTTTAAATCAAGACATTCAGATCAGTTGTGATACTGGTAACCGGATGGGGATAGTTAAACTGTGACAGTGTAATACGTGAAATTAATGGCTTGCAGTATATCAGCAATTAATCATACAATCATAGAATTTTATGGCACAAAAGGAGGCCATTCGGCCCATCTAGTCTGTGCCGGCTCTTTGAACAGAGCAACTCAATCCCACTGCCTAGCTCTCTCCCCATAACCTAACAGACCTGTTCTCCCTAAATAAAGATCTAATTCTCTTTTAAAAGCTGTTATCGAATCTGTCTCCACCACCTTTTCAGGCAATGCATTCCAGATTCCAACAACCCGCTGAGTGAAAACATTTCTCCTCAGCTCCCCTCTGCTTCGTTTTGAAACTATTTTAAATCTGTGACCACGAGTCACTGATTCGCCCACCAGTGAAAACAGTTTTTCCCTATTCACCCTGTCGAATCCCCTCATGATTTTATAAACCTCTATTAGGTCTCCTCTCAACCTTCTCTGTTCCAAAGAGAATAAACCTATCCTATCTAGCCTTTCCCCATAACTGAAGTCCCTCAATCCTGGTACCATTCTAGTAAACCTTCTTTGCACCCTTTCCAATGCCTTAACATCCTTTCTATAGTGTGTTGACCAGAATTGCACACTGTACTCCAGCTGAGGCCTAACCAAAGTTTTGTAGAGGTTAGTCAGCACTTCCTGACTTTTATATTCTAAATATATAGCCCTATTTATAAAGGGCTATATATACCCCTATTTATAAAGCCTAGTATCCCATATGCCTTCATAACAGCCTTGTCTACCTGTCCTGTCACCTTCAAAGAGTCGCTAAAACAAATCCCCAGGTCTCTCTGTTCCCTCACACCCCTTAAAATTGTACTATCTAGCCTATATTGCCTCCCCTCATTTCTTCTCCCAAATTGTATCACCTCACACTTCTCTGCGTTAAACTTCATCTGCCATGTGTCTGCCCACTTTACCATTTTATCTATATCTTCTTGCAGATGGTTACTGTCCTCCTCACTATTTACTATTCTCCCTAACTTAGTATCATTGGCAAGAAGGCCACAGTGACTTGAGGATACATTCGGTAGAAACCACAGCTCTTTATTAAAACCTAGCAACCTGAGGCTACTGTGCATATTAAGAAACACAACAATGGAAGGTATGGAACAATGGGATCAAACATAACAATCACACATAACCATAACAACCTACAATACATCAGCAAATAAATATTAAACTAACCTTACTGTACAGTAGTCCCGTACACACCAGTACATACTGGACCATAGGTTAGCGACTATGAGGAGCTCTGAGCATTGCTTTATACAGGCGTTTGGCCGTGCTCACCAATATGAAGCAAATCCAAGGTTTTTTTTCCCACTCTCTCGAGCCCACATGTTATTTTACTCTGCAGGCTACGTGTTATCTGACTGTTAATCAAACAGACCTGGATCTCATCTATTAAGTACTCTGTTGCAAATTGTGTAAATTGTGCAATGGTTTATTATTTTTAATTTAGCCTTGTTATAATCTGAATTCACCAATACCAAATTCAGCAGCAACAGATTATTTTCCATGAACCACAACAAATGCATTCTTCCCTATTTCACTCAGGAGTTAAATGAAACAGTGCACAAATATAATACTACTACTAATAATAATAATAAACCTTGCGTTTGCTATATGGCGTCTTACCACGGCTCAAAGCGCTTTGCAGAATATACTGTAGAGTGAATTGACTGTATATTTGTGTGGGTGAATCGCAGCAGTTAATTGAGTACAGCAGTGTCCTACAAACAGTCATGGATTTTTTTTAAAAAGTGATTATTACCCCCCTGGAAAAGCTGCCAATTGACTAACAACTGGGTTCCTACTTACTTACTAGGTAAACAACAACACAATTGCACTTATATTGCGCCTTTCACGTCGGGAGGACGTCCCAAAGCCCTGAACAGTCTGGTCGGTACTCGAACTCGGGGTGGGGGGGATGTGGAGTAAGGAACTTGCCTGATATGTCGCCAGTGTTTATTGGTAATAACACATAGGCAGAGGGAACAGGGGAAGCACATCGCGAATCATTTTAGGTCTCTCTAAAATCTTACACAAAAAAAACAGTGTAATAACTTGTTTCTGGGAAAAATAATTTTAGGGAAAAAAATCCATTATTCATTTCTGATGTCTTTGAGATTTTGTTCTTAGCTCACCCTTTGATGTCATGACACTAGTTGGCCAGTTGAAGAATTTATTATTGTTATGCTTGGTTTCTTCTTAACATAGCGACCTCTGAGAGAGAAACTGGCAAAGAAATCTGATGCATACGAGTGTTACATGTACAGCTTGTTAATGGGAGACAGCTGGTGTATCATCAAATGTAACACTAAAACAACAGTTGGTCACCACACAACAACAACAACAACAAAATTACACTTGTATGGGTTAGAGTTAGGGTTCACGTCTGGAGGATGTCACAAGGAGCTGGACAGGCATTGTTTCAGACCCGAGCTGGGGTCGGGAGGCAGGGGAGGGTGGAGAGAAAGGGGGAGGGTTGGGGTGAATAATGGGACCGCCGAAGAGGAGGATCTTGAGATGGGACTTGAAGGAGGCCAGGGAGGGGGAGAGACTGCGGGATAGAGTTTCAGAGTTGGGGGCAGAGTGGCTGAAGGCTCACCTGCCAATGGTGGGGTCGGTGGGTCAAGGGACGTGGAGCAGGCTGGCGTCTACTTTAACGGAGAAGACGAGCAGGTTGGCAGCTACCGCCCCATTCCCAACCTCCCATTCCTCTCCAAGGCCCTGGAATGAGTCGATGCTTCCCAGCTTCGCTCCTTTCTCTCTCGCCACTCCCTCTTTGAACCCTTACAATCTGGCTTCCGTGCTGCTCATAATATGGAGACAGCCCTGGTCAAAGCCTCTAAGAACATTTTAAACTGCGATCAGGGCTTTCTTTGCCTCCTTGTCCTCCTTGACCTCTCTGCCGCCTTCGACACTGTTGGTTGCTCTATCCTCCTACACCGACTCTCCTCCCTCCTCAATCTCCATGAACCTCCCCCATCGTGCACATTTTGTTGCCACCAACGGCTTCTCTTCCAGCCACCGCACTGTCATCTGTGGTGTCCCCCAGGGCTCTTTCCTTGGTCTCCTACTTTTTAACATCTACATGCTCCCCCTTGGTGACATCATCTGCAGACATGGGGTTAATTTCCACATGTATGAGGATGACACCAACTCTATCTCTCTGCCTCTACCCTCAACTCCTGGACCACTACCGTCCTGACAGACTGACTGTCAGCCATCAAGTCCTGGATGACAGCTAACTTTCTAGAGTTGAATGTCACCAAGACTGAGGCCCGACTGATTGGCTCGGGCCAGCGCCTTCACACATCAGGCACTTCCAGCATCAACCTCCATGGCTGTTCACTCCAACTCACCAAGCCAGTCAGGAACCTAGGTGTCTTGTCGATCCTCAACTGTATTTCCTTCCCCACATCCAAGCAATGACTCGCTCTGTCGTCCTTCACCTTTGCAATATTGCCTGACTCCACCATTACCTCATCCCCAAGGCCGCTGAAACTCTCTTTCAAACCTTCATCACATCCTGGCTCAACTACGCCAATGCCCTGCTTGTCGACCTTCCCAATTCCTCCCTCCATAGGTTGTAGCTAATCCAGAACTCTGCGGCCCATGGCCCCCTCCGCTCCAATCTTCAGGACCCTATCTTCCCTATCTTTAGCTGACTCCTCTAGCACCCCATCACCCAGAGGATCCATTGAAGATCCTGGTCCTCACATTCAAAACCCACCATATTAAGGCAATGGATCAGTTTAGTTGTAAATCTGATATCTGTCACATTGAATGTGTGGGAGGTGGATCCCACGCCAAACTTGGTTCTCTTCTCTGAGAAATGGCCTTTAATTCCCTGATAGTAGACACCAGCTAATCCATGGTTTTTATTCAGCAAAATGTTAGTATCCCATCACAATAAACCTGTGTTTTGAAGGATATGTAGTCCTTGAAGAAGGCATTAGTAGGTATAAAACTTGACAATGTGTTCAATCCTTTATAAGAATGTTACAACAAACCAAGTTTAAAATGTCACAATAATTAATGCTCGGCTTTTGGTATCTTTACCCACCCCACCCTCTGAACCCTCCCCACCCTGGCTCAGATTGTCAGTCAGTTGTGTAAAACACTGTGGAATGTCCTCCAGGTTTGAAAGGCGCAATTTATATTCTATTGAAACAATGGGTTCACAACACTGCAAACCTATGTCTGAGCAAAACTGTTACTGGAATATACAACATTCAAGTATCTCAAAACTGAATACAGATGGTGATATATACATAGGAATCTGGATAAAATCTACATTACGTTGCATTGAGAAGCTATTGTGCAAAGCAATAAGAAGTTATTAGAATGGCAAGTTATTAGGATGAACACTTGTTCATTTTATATTGTTCATGGATCAATTTCCTTAAGATTAAAAAAGGAATTTAATACAATTGATAACATGACTGGGATACAACAAAAGTTTCATTCAAAACGAAAGGTAATATAAGTACTGTAGTTTATTTTTTTAAAAAGAAAACATCTCTCCTAGACCTGTCTAAATTCCTGATCCAAATTTCAAATTAAATAGGTGATTAGTTTCAGGGACCATGTGTGTTGGTTTAGGGAGGATCTTTATCACTGTGTATTGTGCCAAGTGAGGTTTAATTGAGATTTAATTGAAACAAGCTCAGAACTGAACAACGACAATAACACCAACATATTTAGATAGCGTCCCTCACACAGAATAGCATCCCAAAATAACAACAACAACATAATTACATTTGTATAGCGCCTTTCACATCGGGAGGACAACACAAACTGTGCTGGAGACAAAGAAAGTTTACATTTGAATGAGAGGGAGAGAGAGAAAGAAATGCATCCTTTGCTTGAGAGAGAGAGAGAGAAGAGAGAGGAACCATCTGTGAAGAGTTCTGAAATAATAATATTCCTTGTCTCTAAGTGCTTCACAGAACATACTGCGAAGTGAATTGACTATATTTTTGTGAGCGAGACATTCTGAAACTACTTTCAGGACAACTGGTAAACTCTGTTGTGTCTAATTCCTCCTATCATAGAATCATAGAATCATAGAATCATAGAATTTTACGGCACAAAAGGAGGCGATTCGGCCCATCTAGTCTGTGCCGGCTCTTTGAAAAGAGCGATTCAATCCCACTGCCCTGCCCGCTCCCCATAGCCTAATAGACCCGTTCTCCCTAAATAAAGATCTAATTCCCTTTTAAAAGTTGTTATCGAATCAGCCTCCACCACCTTTTCAGGCAATGCATTCCAGATTCGAACAACTCGCTGAGTGAAAAGATTTCTCCTCAGCTCCCCTCTACTTCGCCTTGAAACTATTTTAAATCTGTGACCACGAGTCACAGATTCACCCACGAGTGGAAATAGTTTTTCTCTATTTGCCCTGTCGAAACCCCTCATGATCTTATAAACCTCTATTAGGTCTCCCCTCAATCTTCTCTGCTCCAGAGAGAATAACCCTAGCCTATCTAGCCTCTCCTCATAGCTGAAGTCCCTCAATCCTGGCACCATCCTAGTAAATCTTCGTTGTACCCTTTCCAATGCCTTCACATCCTTTCTGTAGTGTGGTGACCAGAATTGAACACAGTATTCCAGCTGAGGCCTCACCAAAGTCCTATAGAGGTTAGTCAGCACTTCCTGACTTTTGTACTCTATACCCCTATTTATAAAGCCTAGTATCCCATATGCCTTCTTAACAGCCTTGTCTACCTGTCCTGCCACCTTCAACGAGTCACTAACACAAATCCCCAGGTCTCTCTGTTCCTTTACACCATTTAAAATTGTACTATCTAGCCTATATTGCCTCCCTTCATTTCTTCTCCCAAAATGCATCACCTCACACTTCTCTGCATTAAACTTCATCTGCCATGTGTCTGCCCACTTTACCAATTTGTCTATATCCTCTTGCAGATGGCTACTATCCTCCTCACTGTTTGCTATTCTCCCTAACTTAGTGTCATCTGCAAACTTAGAAACTGTACTCCGTACACCCAAGTCCAGATCATTGATGTAGATTACAAACAGCAATGGTCCCAAAACCGATCCCTGTGGCACACCACTGCTCACTTCCCTCCAATCTGAAAAACAGCCGCTCACTACAACTCTCTGCTTTCTGTCTCGCAGCCAGTTGTGGATCCACGCTGCCACTGTCCCTTTTACGCCATGGACCTTTAATTTCATAATAAGTCTCTCATGTGGCACTTTGTCAAATGCCTTTTGAAAGTCCATGTAAACTACATCAACTGCGCTACCATTATCCACCCATTCCGTTACCTCATCAAAAAATTCTATCAGATTTGTAAGGCAAGATTTGCCTTTAACAAATCCATGTTGACTGTCCTTTATTAGCCTATATCTTTCTAAGTGAAGATCTACCTTGTCCCTGATTATGGACTCTAGAAGTTTGCTCACTACCGACATTAGACTGACTGGTCTGTAGTTACCAGGCTTGTCCTATTGTTTTATCGCCTTTTACTTGGATTTTATATCCTGGACTATATACAACATTTTAATAATTCATTTTGTAGAAATAAAGAATTCTAATTTGAAAATATTGTGGCCTGAGGGATTAATGATATCGTGTCATGAAGGAAACAATTGTGAGCAATGTATCATGCTTTTCTATTGTCCGATCTGGGCAGCAGAGTTTAACATTTGTACCTGTAATGTTAATAATTAATCCACAAAACACAATGTAAGATTCACTCAAATCTTTAATGCAAACTTTACAATCCAACTTCTTTCAAATCAACCCCTTTCACAGATTCTGTCACTCGTTCCAGAATCCGTTTATTTTGCACCATCTTTGATCAATGGCCACTGATGTCATTAAAGCTAACATGCAACATGGTCCTTCTCTTGTTCACTCATTCTTTGTGGTCTTTCCATTTCTCTTCTGTATCTGGTTCTCCTCACCACTTCTGCTTTTCCATTTTCTCCTGTTGCTTCTTTATTGTTGTTTGTTTGATTTCCCATGATGTTCCTCTAGATATCTTTCCTGTTCATCTTTTACCCAATGAGATCTGGAGTTCTTATCTTTCCCCAAAAAAAATTTCCTTTGATCCAGCCTTCCATTTTTAGGTTTTTCCTCTGAAGTCTGTTTTCTTCTGTGGGCCTTGTCCTTGTTTCTTTCAATTTCTTTATTTCTGTATGTGTGACCTCGATTTTTCTTTCCTTAATCCCTTTTTTCCGAGCACATGTTTATATTGCCCTACTCTCTCTTCTGTCTCCCTTGGTTCACTTTCCTCTCACATTACATTCCAATTTCTTTTTAACATTCCCATTTTTATTATATCTTCCAATCCTAATCAAGTATCAGCTTTTATTTTTTACAATGTAGAATTCTATTCTACTCTACATTGTCTCCCTTTGTATATCACTTCTATCCCTACTCTGCCCAGTGTTTCAATTATTTTACCTTTCTCTATCTGTTTCTTATTTGGTTCTCTGAATTTTACATATTCTTCCCATGCCATCACACTGACATGCCATCACTCCTATATCTAGTTAGCACTGATTTACATTCCTTACTTTTTTTTACACCCTAAAGATACCATCCATTTCTTTTTTTCTTGTTCGTGTACTGTCTTTATGAGTTCCACTGCTTCGAGGAGGTGCTCATCTTCCTGTACACTTTCAATGGAGTCTGTATCTGAGCTATCGGTCCCTTCATATTCTTCTGATTTAATTTGCCCAATTCTGGTTCTCCTCAGGTTATTCGACCCCTTGTATGCTCTTCTTTCTGTTTTACTTTGTTGTTGTGCTTTACATCAGTGATATCTCCCTACATATTATTGTCTATTCCCGCACACTGTCTCACATAATGCCCATATCTTTTGCATTGATAACATTCTTTTCCTTCTGCAGAACCTCTCCACATATTAAGTTCGAATCCGCATTTATCATGTTTGTCCATTCTGTGTGGCCTCCCTCTTGGCGTGTATATTCTCTGCAGACTCCATACTCTTCATCTGTATCATTCCAAATTTGCCTGTTGGCTCGTTCATCTAATTTCCATTTCAGATTCTCTTTCCATCTCTCTCATATTTATTTTTGTCACTTCTCCAATCTTTATTATCTCCACTGCCGATTCCAATGTCAGGTTGCCGTTTTTTTCAAAAGTTTCCCTCTTAATTTTGTAACATTTATGCCGACTGCTATCTGGTCACGAATCATCTTGTTTCTTAATGGTCCTTAGTTGGAATTTTTATTTAGTGATCTCAGCACCGCACAGTTCTGATTGAGTGATTCTGTGGGTCCACGCTTTGTTCCAAACTTAAATTGCTCAATTATCATATCGTCTTTTCCATCACATCTTTCTCTCATAATATTCATCATCTTATTCAATGACATGTCCACATCCCTTTCTAGGGTTGCAAAATACTCCCTCGCTTCCTTGCCTACTACATTCAAAAATATCGCAGACTACTGTCCCGTGGCAGTTTCATTATGTTTGCTCCTAGTCCCAAAATTTTAAAGTCTCTTTCAACCCATTGTCAATTGTGCCTTAGATTTCCAAACAGCTTCAGCAGTCTTGGTATCCGCACACACCTTTGTTCAGGATTTAATTTTGCTTGTCTCCAAACTTGTGCGCAACCTCGGCATTAGGTTCGACCCCCAACTGTCCTTCCTCCCCCACATCAGTGAAAATTTAACTTGAAAAGACTTGAAAATTTAAACCCGCAGATTTAAATCGCGGAGGCGCAAAACGCGGTTTGCAAGGGTTGTCACATTTAGCAAACCGTGGATGCCTGCGTTCTGTGGTTGGCGAGGCCACAGTTGGGGCGGGATACCTGTGTATATATTTTATCGATTAACAATAAACAATAATTGGCTTTCTTGTTGGAAGGCTGTCCAAGGACGCTGAGGGTTTCAACCCAAGCGGGGAGTTGGAATCAAGAGGGTTGGAGGCCGGGGGAGTCAGGCTATGGGTATGGCCAAAAGTAAGCTCAAAGAGGAAGGTCTTGAGACAGGCCTTGAAGGAGACAAGGTTAAGGGAGAGGCAAACGGATTTGGTGACGGAGTTCCGGAGGGTGGGGGCTGAAAATCTGAAGGCTTGACTGAAACATTGATCCCCACCATTGGCAAAGATGATGGACTTCTAAACACAATGTTTTTTTTCCTACTTTTAAAGCAAGACACACTAAAACTTAGAAGTAAAAGTACTTTGTCAAACTTGCAGCAACAGTGCAAATGTGGTTTGAATTTAAGCATCAAATTAAGCTTCTGTTTGGAAAGTGTATATATTTTTTGGTAATTCCCTAAAGCCTCATTGCCTTGTTTTATTTATTAATGCCCATCGATTTCTTCTTTTGTTTAATCCCAGCCTTTGATTTTGCCTCCCTTTCTTTATGCTTTAATGATCAATTCCCCTTTCTCTGATCTTGCAAGAGAAGCTATTGTCCTTGACTGAGCGTTCGTCCTTCACTGTTGCTTAGACGTATCAGTAGAAAGATACTAAGTGAGAGATATTAGCTAAGGTATTTGGTTAGTTGAAAAGTCAACATCACTATCTGATAAAAGCAGTGGTATTTATAATGAAATACAGCTGCTAGTTTATGGAATACTGATAATGATGTGCAACTCAATGAATAAGAATTAAAAGTTGCCTTAATAAAAAGGTACGTATCTTCACCAGCCTACAAAAAACAGGTAATTCAGGTCAAAAAGTGTAACTTGCTCACTTGCTTTTGGGATAAAAATGCCATTTGGATTCCGTCTCTTATCCTGATCCAAACAAAATAAAAATCAGCAATTTTTTTTTAGCAACTTTGCCTGTCTTAATTTGTACACAATAGAAACTCCCAATTGAATGAGCAGGTTAACTCTTTCTTTAACAGGAATAACTTTTCTAATGGATTATCCACGAGTTTGCTTGTTTGCTGGGATGTGATCTTGGATGTATAAGAAGTTTTGAGCCAATGCAACAATATTTTTTCAATGGAAAGTGGTACTGTACCTGGAAGTCAGATTGTAAAATAGATTTTAAAATTAGAGATATATAGACAGAAAAAATTAGACAGAATATAACAAAAAGTAAAGCAGGAATAAAATAGGACAGATAGGGAGTAGAATAGGAAAGAAGAAGATTAAAGGTAAGTGGTTTTGAGATATTTTGTAAATGGCATTTTTTACAGTATTAAAGATCTCATGAATACTTCTTAAATAATAATCCTTACATTTAGTATAGTGCTTATCATGCAAAATGCTTCACAGGATATATTGGAAAGTGGAGTGACTATGTGTTTCTTATTGTAATCATAGAATTTCTTTTAACATCATAATGAAAATTGATAGAACTGGTCACTTCCTCATCTACAAGAGTCTTTGTGGGATCCCTGGCAGCTCATGGTTAAAATAATATAAAACAGATCAATATATAACGGGAACTTGGAACCACATTATCATGGTTATTTTTCATAGTTAACAGCTTATAAAGTTATTCAACGCCAAATGCGAGGAGGTGTTAGACTTACTCAAAACTAAAATCAGGGAGTCAGCTAAGTTGCCTCTACACTTCCGACTACTGCCTCCTTCCCATCTCACACCCGGCCTCTACCAATCTCTCCCTCCACATCTGCTAACCCGTCTCCCCGTTATCGCCCGCGAATATACAGTCAAATTCACTTTACAGTCTATTCTGTGAAGCGCTTTGAGACATCAATAAGATGTGAAAAGCGCTGTATCAAATGCAAGGATTATTATTATTATTATTCTCTCTTACCTCGCACTATAATCCATGAAACTGACCACCTGCTCCCTCAATCCCATCTATAACCTTCTCCTTACCTCCACCTCTTTACCCTCCGTACTCACGGACATTATAAAACTCTCCCTGTCAACTGGCACTGTTCCCACCCCTTTATAAACAGCCATCATTACTCTTATCCTTAACAAAACCCTTCCTGGATCCATCACTGCTCTCATCACTGCTCTCAATCAACAACCCATCTCCAACCTCCCATTCTTTTTCAAGGTCCTGGAACGCTTCCCAGCTTTTCTCCTTCCTCTCCTGACACTACCTGCACAAGCCCCACCTGTTGGGTTTCCGTGCTGCCCACAGCATAGGAACTGTCCTGTCAAAGTGACAAATAACATTTTGTCCATCTGCGACCACGGTTCCCTCTGCCTCCCCATCCACCTTGACCTCTCTGCTGCGTTCAATATAGTTGATGACTCTATCCTCCTCCACTGCCTCTCCTCTAATTTCAATCTTTGTGGTATAGATCCTAGCTGTCAAACCATCTCCACTTCTTCACCACAAATGGTTTCTCCTCTAGCCCCCACTTTGTGTTCCTCAGGGCTCTATCCTTGGTCCCGCCCTCTTCAATAACAACAACAACAACAACAATTTACATTTATAGAGCGCCTTTCACGTCGGGAGGACGTCCCAAGGCGCAATAAGCTCCCTCTTGGTGATGTCATCCACAGAAATGGGGTCAACTTTCACATGTGAATGTGGATGACATACACTCTATCTTTCTACTTCCACCGTTGATGCCAGGATCAATGGAACATCCTTCAGACATCTTGTCTTGTCTTGGCTGAGAGCTAACTTTCTACAGAGGAACGTCATCAAGATCAAGGCCTTCCTGATTGGCTCCCGTCAGGGTCTCCGTATCTCAGGTGCTGACAGAATCACCGTCCACGGATGCACACTCCACCTCGCTGAGCCAGTCTGGAAGCTTACAGCCCTCTGGTCTTAATATTGATTTAGATAATCTCAGGCCGTAACAGCTCACCTTGCCCCTTCCCCTCTTCTGCAACCGTCTGGTCTGCCTGATCATTTGTAATTTCACTCTCCCTTTATTTAATGTTATTGACACCACTTCTCTCCAGTTTTGTTTAAATCCCACATTTTGTTTCACAACATTAACATCCTTACCCCATCATCTTCTGTCCTCTACCCCATTTTCTGTGAAGCAAATTAAACAATAGAATGGTTCTCTGTGGATGACACTCATTTTAAATGCCTTTGAGTCATTTCTTATTTACTTGAAATGTTCCAATTGAAGTAGGGAAAGAAGGTCACCAGTTAGGTTTTATCAAAAAAAAAGGCCATATACAAATATTGAATGGTTCAATTGAATACCATACATTTAATTTATATAATAATTGTTCTGGAGCAAATTACTCCATACCAGAAGTTTGAAACATCAATTAAAATATTGATAGGAAAAAACGCCACCTAACTTCTCTTTCTTTGGTTTGGTGAGAAATAGAATTTGCTGAGGGTGTTGAACAGTCTTCAAACACAATGAAGTGTACTGGAAACTCCAATCATTTGGGATTAAAGTAATTGATTTTTTTGCACAGTTTTATTAAGTTGTGAATACGTTGCTGGGACTGTTTAGGCAGGATTCACATTAGCCGTGTCTGTCTGGTGCAGTTGTAACACACGTAGTCAGAAGGTTGTGGGTTCCAACCCCATGTTGGGACTTGGAATCACACAGTCGAAGATGGTACTTCAGTGCAGTGGTGGGGGGTTGTTGCATTGTCAGAGGTGTTGTCCTTGAATGGGATGTTAAACCGAGGTCTCAGTTGCTGGTACAAGTGGACATTAAAGATTTTATGGCACGATTCAAAAAGAGAAGCGAGTGTTAATAATAATCCTTGCATTTGAGATGGATTGGGACGTCCTCTCAACGTGAAAGGAGCTATATATATGTGGTTGGGTTGGTGGGTGGGTGGGGTGGATGGGTTGGTTGGGCCTTTTACTTTAGGAGGTCACATTAGAGCGTTTCACAGGATTTACCAAAATGTGTAGTGACTGTGCATTTTGAAGCGAAATAAACTGATGTAATTTGTTTTAAAATCATGAATTGTCCAATGAGAATTGGGCAAAGTGCAGCACCATACTACTGTACTAATAATAATACATTAAATATGAACATATGAACGGGCTTGTTAGCATAGTGATTTAGGTCACTATCCTTTGGGGTTTGGGTTTGAATCCAGCCCAGACTCATGGCTTGAAACTCTGTTCACTGCCAGCTGTTAGCTACTGAAATGAAAAGTATTTCAGCTGCCTCAGCTGAGATCCTAATTGGATTTGGGCTCATACCGACAAAATGCCCCCAGTTTAGTACAAAGAGCAATAAATAGTGTGGGAACTGGGGAAAATCAGAGGGTAATATGGATTGCTCTTTTGAGATTAGGGCTAAGGCATTTGGACAGAGTGAAAAGAGTTTATTTTGCTTTGCATATAATATTGCTATTAGCTTTGTTGCTTATATGTTCAAAACTTCTGTGATTCTTCTTTCCCACTACTGAATCTACCTGGATAAAATTGGTCATTAGAATCCATGGCTGTTTGCGGGACTTTGCTGTGCACAAATTAGCTGCCGTGATCAACAACAAATACACCGTTATCACACATTACACAAAACTCTGTGAAGTGCATGGAGATGTTCAAACAAAATAGTTGCTATTATCATTCTCAGTTAGGCTGAGCCAGATGTGAATGTGAGTCAGTCTCTACCATTATTATGAGTCAGGCTCTGCCACTCTGAGACCCATTCCAATTTCCACTTTCTACCCATATCTCCTAATACTCAGCGGTTAGAGCACTTGTCTTGCAAACTGGGGAGACCAAGCTGGGGAGACCTGTGTTCAAATCCAGGCAGGTCAGGGCGAAACCTTGGGCAAGTTTCCTTACTCCACACACCTAATAATAATCCCTCCAAAAAACCCCAATAATAAAATTGGTCATTTCAATCCACGACTGTTTGTGGGGGACACTGCTGTGCGCAATTGGCTGCCGCGATTTGCCCACAACTACACAGTCAATTCACTTTACAGTACATTCTGTGAAGCACTTTGGGACGTTGATAAGATATGAAAAGCGCTGTATCAAATGCAAGGATTATTATTATTATTACCCCGACCTACCAAAAATGTACCAACCTCACTCTTGAATGTGTGGGTGGATCCAGCATCCACGACTTTTTGGGAGAGAGAATGACAGATTTCTTCCTGATTTCACTCCTGCGTGGTCTGGTTATAACTTGGAGACTATGCCCCCTCCCCTGTTATGGATTTCCCCCCCACACACCCTCAGAGGAAATGGCTTGTCTGTAAATTCCTTTACCCACTCTATCAAATCACACTACAGTATAGGTCCAGTGTACAGCAATAGCACTCCTCACATGCAGTGTTCACTAGTGTAAAACTAGACAGTGGCAATGCTCCATAGCCTAAACTACAACATTGGCCAAAACCTTCTCAGCAAAGGCAAGACAATGCAACTCATTGTTACTTTTTGCATTGGGTTGTAAATACCATCGAAGGGTAAATATGAAATTGCCCAGGATATTTGAAAGCTTTTTTTTCTCCATGTATCTACTTCTTCAGTCCAGGTTATGGTGATAATAATAATAATCCTTGCATCTGGTGTCAAACCTGATCACATCAGAAAGATGTCTCAAAGCACGAAATAGGGTTTGGTGTCGAACATGGCGGCACAAATACACTCAGCAACGTCCCACAAAAAGCTTGATTCAACATTTTATCTGAAGCACAGCTTCTCTGACAACGCAACACCCCCCTCCCCACACCACCCCCCCAATACTGCAGTGGTATGTCAATTTAGGCTGACTCTACTGACTGATTCAAAGTACTGTATTAGAACTATGTTCAAATACCAACAAGGCTATGCATGTGAATAGAAAGAACCACTCTGATGCTGACAGAGTGCTTTGGCTGACAACGGAGGAAGTCTTACTTATGACAGTAATGACACCACACAGACACAATAAAGTAAGGCTCACAAAAGTGGGCTTCATAAAGTGACCCCATTCCTTTGCAGAACCCCCATCTCTACTGCATCGGGCTGGGCATCCAGATTATGACAAAGGAGCATTATACATTACTTGGAATTTTCAAAAAGCAATGAGTTGCTTTTAACTGGATTCTCAAACATCTCTGCAGAATGACAAAGCGTTATCCACCACTTCTTGTGCTTTCTCAGGCAGTGTTATTGATGGAAACTCAAGTGTTGTTTCCACGGGTTTAAATGCAGTTAACCTCTCTGTGATACAAGTGAGCTCTGGAATACTAAACCAGGGTTGCTGAAGCATTTGATAGTTTCTAGGAAATTTCAGACTTGTCAGTTCATATCCCACCCAATAAATTTTCTCAGTCCTTCTTTGTTCCCATTATGGCCATAGATTCATAGATTCATAGAATTTTACGGCACAAAAGGAAGCCATTCGGCCCATCTAGTCTGTGCCGGCTCTTTGAAAAGAGCGATTCAATCCCACTGCCACATTCATTAGATACCTGTCCTCCAAACATTTGTCTCTAAATCCACTAGATTCTTCTGCCATCTATTACACAAAGAAAAAATATGACTTACATCTGTCTCAACACCTCCACCTACAGGCTGGACAATCAAGGATCTTCCAATGCTACAGTAAATATTCAAAAAACTGCAATTTGCTGCAATAAAAGAAGTGGTTTACGAACAAAATAAACAGTGTCCATATCAATGGAGAGCCAGAGTTACTGGTAATTGTCTACAAAATAATTTTTGAATGCCTGTCATGCCTTAGTACATGCGTATTTTACAAGATCACAAGATTAGTTCACATGAAAAAGGCCCCTTTGGTCCATCTGAATTCATCACTTCAGAATACCCACCTTAAAACAACAACAGCATTACATTTATAGAGCACTTTCACAAGGGGAGGACGTCCCAAGGCGCTAAACAGTTAGGTTGGGACCCGAGCGGGGGTGGTGGTCAGAGTAGGGGGAAGGGGAAGGAGAGTAGGAGAGGGGGTAGGAGTAGGAGGAGAGAGAGTAGGAGAGATCTCAAGCTGTGGGGGGTTTTTTAACTGACAATTTCTTGAGATTGAAGAACCCTGCAAATATGATGGTCTAAATTCTTTCACCTGCATGTAATAATAATAATCCGTGCATTTGATATGGTATCTTTCATATCTTGAGAATGTCCTAAGAAGCATTTCACAAGATTCACAGTAATGATTGTGTATTTGTAGGCAAACAAGGCAGCAAATTTCTGCAGAGTAAATAGCTAAACATTTGTAGTTTGGTTAATTTAATAGGTAAATCTTTGTATTTGTGTTTTTTTCAACAAAAACTTGCACTTATAGCATTTTCCACACAGGGTAGTGTCTCGGAGTGCGAAGCCTGACGAAGCTGGGTTGAGAGGGGAGGTGACCGTATGCATGGGTTTTGGGGGTGATCTGAAAATGGGGAAGGAGGTGGGAGGTGGAGGGATTGAGGGAGAGAGTTCCGAAGTTTCTGTCCATAGTGACTGTAAGCACAGTCGCCGATGATAGATCGGAGCGGTTGAGGGCAAGCAGGAGGCACCAGGTGGAGTGCAGAGTAAGCAGGTTGGAGAGGTAGGTAGGTATCAGGACATCAAGGGATTGTTAGATGAGTGTTAACAACAACAACTTTGATGTATACAGTGCCCTCCACGCCGGGCAGCGTCTCAGAGCGCTTCACAATAGCAGATCCTGGGACCGAGCCAGGGGGAGAGAGGTGACCAAAGGCGCGGTCAAAGAGAAAGGTCTTCAGCTGAGACCTGAAACTGAGAAAAGAGGGGGCGAGGGGAAGGGAGTGAGGAAGGGAGTTCCAGAGCCTCGGGGAGTAGTGGCTGAAGGCACGGCCGCTGAGGGTGGAGCGGAGGATTTGGGGGGCACATGGAGGAGGCCAGACCCAGAGGAGCGAAGGCAGTGGGAGCTGGGTTGTGGGGAGAGGAGATCAGAGAGGTAGGGGGGGTGCAGAGGAGTGGAGGGACTTGAAAACAAGGGTGAGGATCTTGAAGTCGATCCTCCCTGGGACAGGGAGCCAGTGAAGTCTGGCAAGGACTGGGGTAATGGGGGAGTGAAGCTTGGTGAGGGTGAGTATGCGGGCGGCAGAGTTCTGGATCAGCTGGATTTTGTGGATTGTGGTGGAGGGGAGACCGGAGAGGAGGACGTTGCAATAGTCCAGCCGAGAGGTGAAGAACAGGACCTTGAACAGTATCCTCGCTGTGATGGGACGTATGGCACATATGTGGGGTAGAAAGGACAGTTGGGTATCAAACAAGACACTGAGCTTCCATAGAGTGCATCCACGGAGGGAGATGCTGTCAGCGCCCAATGCATGGAGGCACTGACAGGAGTCAAGCAGGAGGCCTCAGTCTTGTTGACATTCAACTGCAGGGTGAAGGCCAAAAGGTAGAGTTGGGTGTCATCCGCATACTTGTGGAAATTGACCCTATGTCTGAGGATGATGCCACCAAGGGGGAGCATATAGATATTGAAAATGAGAGGGCCAAGGACATTGATGGACGCTGCACTAAATTGTGTGGTGGATGGAGGAGAAACCATTTGTGGAGATGAAATGGATATGGCGTGAGAGGCAGGAACCATTCCAGGCCAGAACTATAAAGGTTGAGGTGAGAGGAGAGATGGTGGTGGAGGATAGTCAACAGTGTCTACGAGCATTTACGGGAATCTGAAGTGCTGCAGGAGGTGAGTGGGGGACAAGGGAGTCAAGGATGGAGGAGAGGGAATTGTGGAGAAGAGCGATCAAGGAGGGTAGTTCATTGTGAGCAGAGGACCAGAAAGTCCGGAGTTCAGGTGACAATAGAACCATCGAAATCTGTAGCGTAAAAGAAGGCCAGCATGGCTTTGCTGTGTTTTTTGTAATGCTTTAGTCACACGGACCTGTCTTTTTCCCTCTAATTTACCTCCCATTGTTTCAGCTCTTCAAGCTAGTGGCTCCCTAGATTAAATGAGGTCTTGATTTAATCAAGTAGCAGTGGTAGATACAAATCAGGATTATTTTAATGAAATACTTGCCAGATACAATTGAAATCAAAGCTGTTTGAGTACCTAAAATTCAGTAAATAAAATAAATCAGATATATCAGAATATTACTCTAACCTTAATACAAGTCAGATCAGTTGAACTGGTAGCGACCTCACCTTTGATTCAATGGTTGTAGGTTCACGCCCCATGTCGGGACTTTGAGCTCACAATAATCGGAGGTGCAGTCTCTCAGATGATTCATTGACTGAAATCCCAGCTGCCTGTTCAGCAGGAGGTAAAGACCCAATAGTACTCATTGAAAAACAAGTGCTTTGGCCAATAATCTCCCAGATAAAATTAATCCTTCATGGCTGTTTGTGGGACATTGCTATATATATATATAATATATATATAATATATATATAAATTAGCTACCATGTTCACATACAAATATTTCACATAGAAATACATAGAAATACATAGCAGGCATACAGTAGTAAAATTCTGTAAAGACTGAGCAATTCTCATCTCAAACGCTATGTAATAATAATAATAATAATAATAATAATCCCTGCATTTGATATAGCGCTTTTCACATCTTATTGACGTCCCAAAGCGCTTCACATAATACACTGTAAAGTGAATTGACTATATATATTTGTGGGTGAATTGGAGCAGCCAATTGCGCACAGCAGTGTCCTCCGCACAGTTGTGGATTGAAATGACCAATTTTATTATTGTGGTTTTTTGGAGGGATTATTATTAGGCGTGTGGAGTAAGGAAACTAGCCCAAGGTTTCGCCCTGACCTGCCTGGATTCGAACACAGGTCTCCCCAGCTTGGTCTCCCCAGCTTGCAAGGGCTTAGGTCAAAAAATATTCAATGATCCATCTACACATAGAAACAGAAAAGTAAAGTGAAGACATATTTACTTGGTAACTAAGATGTCTGTATGAATAAGTTGCTAAAATATGATGGGTACACATACAGACTGGATAGTGCTGCAATACATACAATTTACATAGTACAGAACTAATTAAGTTTCCAGTCCCCAGTTCCAGCCCTATCTGAAAAAATATGGCAAAGCACATAATTTCTGAACAATTTTCAAATAATCATCTCCATCTATAGAGATTTTAATTTAATGAGAGAATTCTGGCATATCCATGTAATGAGCAAGCGGGTTTGAAATGTCAGACGAACAGATATTGCCAGGATACAAAAGTTGCAAACCTAATTCAGTGCAGGACTAATGCTCCCTAAGCAAACCAAATGTGACTTCAGTATCCCAATTTTACTTGCTGTTGCTCACTACACACTTTGGCATCAATTCCACCTAGTAATTGGTTGACCACTCTCATCAGACCAGTCCTTGCCAGACTCCACTAGCTGCCACCGATCGCCAAACTGATCAAATTCAAATCCCTCAATGTCCTCACACCTCCCTACCTCTCTAACCTGCTCACCCCCACTCTCTACCACCTCCACTCAGCTGGCTCCTGCCTCCTGTTTGTCAATGTAACATCGCAAGCAATGTTGTTGTTGTTGTCCCACAAGCCCATCTCTTGATCCTATTTACCTATCCATCTATGTACATTCATTCATTCATTCAATTAACCTCAGTGCAACACAGTACAGTATTTCATTGCCTCATAGAGATGTAGAGGAGTGAGCAGTTTGCCATTTTTGGGGGGAGGCAATCAATGTTCCAAGGCCATGTTCCATGATGCATAAATATCCAAAGATACTGAAAGCCTACAGCCTACGTCACCTACTCCTTCCTCCATCTATTGGGTTAAAGCACAAAACATAGCAAAACTTTGCAAATCATCTTCATTGTGGAGTCCTGTGGGTCAGTGGTTAGAGCACTTGTTTAGCAAGTGAGACACCTGGGTTCATTTACCGGCAGGACAAAACTTTGGGCTAGTTTTCTCACTCCACACATCTGATAATAATCCTTAGAAAAAACAATAATAAATTGGTAATTTCAATCCACAACTGTTTGTGTGGGACGCTGTTGTGCACAATTGGCTACTGTGTTTCACTCACAAATATACAGTCAATTCATTTTACAGTATGTTCTGTGAAGCGCTTTGAGACGTCTAGAAGACGTGAAAAGCACTATACCAAGTGCAAGGATTATTATTGTATTCATAAATTCATAAATATACCAGAATGCCTTTAGGTGGCCTAATGCCATCGTCATATCTACATATAATAATAATAATCCTTCCATTTGCTATAGTGCCTTCCATATCCTCAAGAAATCTCAAAGTGCTTCACAAGATATTTCCCTTGAAGTGGATTGACTGTATTTTGTGAGCGAAATGCAGCACAGCCAGTTGCACACAACAATGTCCCACACACAACCATGGAGTAAGCGATTGCATTAGAGCAAATAGTTTAGGCTGAAATTCAAGACTGATTCCAAGTCCCAGCGTGGAGCTTGAAACCCACAACTTCTGACTCAGCAGCAAGAATGCTGTCATTCCCCTTACATTTTCTAGATGTGTTGTAGGCTGACACACACAGGCAATGTAATGGTTATGTTCTCTCAACAAGATAAGCAGCCTTCAAAGTTATCAAAATAATAATAATCCTTACATTTTATAAAGCATATCATATCATCACAATGTCTCAAAGTGCTTTACAGGAATTTGTGTAGGGTGCTGTGATTGCGAAGTCAAAACATTTAAAAATCAAATTTTTTACGATGTCATCGTTAGCTGTTACTGTTCCTGTGATAAGGTGTACCACATTATTCTGCTGTTGAGTGTGGTTTAGAGAATTGGCAATGAAAGTCATATCTCCAGACCACAGCCTAAGTTATTATCAGGGAGAAATAGAGCATTATGTTAAAATAATATAGATGGAAAATACACAAAGAGAGTTCTGTACACCAACCTGTCACCTAGCAACCAATTTAATAGGTTACCTACCAGCCAATTTGTCCTTTTGCTTATTTGAATTGGCCTGGTTACATTCTGGTTACTGCCAGGCTAATTGCTAAATCCATTTGTGATGATATATCACATCATATAGCAGCTGCCCATTTACAGATTTTCCTATGGATATGTTGACTGATAGGCCCCTGTGGCAGAACCCCCAATAATTTGGGGTTATCTTGCACAGTGTAATAACCTCTGGTCCGAAGCAGTGCTTAAGAACTTTGTGAGAAGAATATAAGGAGTCATTGACTGGCAGGGAGTTTAGACACCATTAAATGCTGAGCAGAAGTCAACTCCATTGTTAACAAAAGAGGTGCGGTATGAATTTATCTCCATATTCTCCAGCATTCACTTAATGGACTAAAGTTTGTAGAGTTTCATAATCCTTTCCAAGTGTTACTTAACACAAATAACATGCTATGAAATGCTGAAAACTATTAATAATTATAATCTTTGCCTTTCATTTGATATAGCGCTTTTCACGTCTTCTAGACATCTCAAAGCACTTCACAGAATATACTGCACAGTGACTGTATATACATGGGTGAAACGCGGCAGCCAATAATAAAGGACTCATTTATTATTATTTTTTGGAGGGATTATTATTATTAGACATGTGGAGGAAGGTACTAGAATCCAGGTCTCGCCCTGTAAGGTGGGGACTCTAACCACTGAGCCACAGGACTGTACCTTTTAATCTGAAAATCTGACAACAGCAGCTATTAGGCTAATTAATACAATACATAAATCCTAAAGGATTCATGTTGTTCTCATAGCTTGTCTATAATTACCATCCACTTACACCAGGAAACAAAATCTGAACAGAGAAGCTTTTCATACTCTTGCCTCAGGGCAGGTTGAGCAGAGATATTTGTCAAGCTCTTTTTTGCTTATATAACCGAGATTTCTCCTCCATTTCTTTTTGAAAGCACAAAAGAAATGCTATGGACATCTAGAAATCGTGTACAGTATAGTGCAAAATGCCTTGAAGTATTTAACACAAATTTTCCCATAGCATATCTCAGTACAATTTATCCCACTTTCTTTGAAGAGCTGTGCTTGACTAGCTTTGCATTTACTTTGTTCTGACATGAAAGTTACACTCTATCCTTTGTAAAAACTATTCCTTTTCATTTCAGGCAAATTGCCTAATATTCAGCTGAATCTGTTTCCTTCAGGTTCTCTTTAATTACAGCGTCTTTGCCCTTCAATGTTTACAATATTGCTGGTGTCTGCACCAAAATTGCTCACCTCTAGTCACTTTGAGTACTGTAAATCTATTGTTACCAGTTTGCAGCTCATCCGGACACTGGACTCACTTAAGCACAACGTTGATGCAGTTTGGGGAGGATGTAAGGGTGGGTTTTCTGGAAGGATGAGATCAAGTGGGGTGCAAAGCCACATCTGGTGATCTTTACGGCTTGCTGCTAAAATGTATATTTCAACAGGTGTCTTTTTTCCCTTGACTATTGCTCATTTGCAATCATGAGTAAACAGCCCTTAGTTAATGAGGTGTGAATGGAATGAGGTAACAGATGATGTTTTATTAACGTGTGATCTTAGCCTTACAATAGCTGCTGTGGGACAAGAGAATGGTGCTTTGCAACAAGTAAGGCAGAGTACCACGGTAAGTGAAATTGGAGACTACTGGAAGCAGGTGGGAGTCTTCAATCGCCAATGAGATGAGCTGATGAGCTTGCATCAGGTTTACTTCAAGCAGAACATAAGTCAGACGCAGGCGGTGATGCTCTGCAGTGTAGACAGGTACACCAACCAGCAGAGCTCAGGGGCAGAACAAAATCAGGAGAAAGTAATTACGACATTAAAACTTTGTGTAAAGCAGGGACAGAATGTAGTCCCCATTACACCACCCAATACAGCAGAAGGGGGTGGCATGTGTTGTCTGATCAGTAAAGCAGAAGGAAAGGTATTGTACACTGTCCAGGGCAACAGAATATGTTTAATTGACCATCGGAGCTGTTTGGATGAACACCAGCAGTACGGGCAGAGGTATTTTGTGTGCTCTAAGACTTGTTTCTAACCTGGGCAATTTTCAGGGTGTGCTGCACATTTTAAGGCTCGCAATACAAAGAGAGATGGTTCCTGGCAGACTTTTCTGCTGATGTGTGCCAAGAGAAGCATGGATTCTCTCTTCAGTAACTCGATGAAAGGTTGAAGTGCAACTTCCTATTGATATGGCAGCTCTGTGAAACACTTTCTTTCTGACAGCCCTGAACATTGATTGCTTAAGTTTTCATTTCTCTGCTGGAAACGAGGTGGCCAATTTACATAATGTTGAAGTGACAGGAGAATTCACCCACTGTTGTGGCACAGATTCGCTACATTTGGCCAAATGGTTCCCTCTGCACAGAAACATTCTGCATTTCTAAATTGGATGGAATCCTGAGAGAAGTGCACACAAAGCAAGCTTGAACACACAAAAAATAAGAAGAAATCATAGGATGAAGTAATAATACTGTATGTCAAATTGGTGCAGACAACTAATGAACCTCAAAATTGTAAGATTTAGCTAAATTGATTTCAGGACTGGGCCATTCTATGTGTATATACATTTTTACTTTTAGGATAAATTAATCTATTGAATTAAGCCAATTGAATTCAATTAAATCAAAGACACTGTTAACTATTGCTGTTAACTATTTAAATGGAATGAGATGGGTTTTGCTTAATACAGTATAATGCAATATAATGCTCTTTTCCAATTATGAATAAAGGTAATACTTTTTTTTCCCAAAGGGACTGAGATGTTTAAGCTTTACTGTTACATGATTAGTTGAGGTCAGCATGTTTCTCTTTGTGATAAAATGTTACCCTGAAACTCATGTGTCTGACTGATATTACTTGTAAACTGTATTGAAGCACTACTTTCACAGGAATGTCAGAAGCAGCCACGATTCAATGTTCACTTATGCAGTAACTTTGCGGAAGTTGAGGCAGACAATTCACCACCTTTGACTCCGCATTAGCTCTCCTCTGGCAGAGTGACTTTGCACTTTTCAATGATAAAATAAATGGCTAAATACGGTAGTCAATTCTGTTCATTATAATATGTCATCATCGCACAAGGATTACCACTAGTTTAAAACTTTGAAAAGTCCTGGCCAACAATCCCATAAATAAAATAGGTCAGTCGCTTCGTTGCTATTATTGGGGATATTTCATTGCTTAAATTGGCTGCTGTGTTCACCCACAAAATACTCTCTCAGCTCTATCATACAGTATATCATCTGAAGCACTTTAAGACAATGTGAAATGTGCTCTACCAAATGCAAAGGGTTATTATTATTATGATAATGACAAAGATATGTAGCTGACTGGGCATTGAAAATATCACAAATGAGATCTACCCAGTGTGACGGTTCTGAATTATGGCAGGTAACAGAGAGAAGAAGAGTTATTCATCCTATCAATTTGGGAGAGACGCAAACCTAGATTTCAAATGAATAGGCAGCACGCTATTATTTTATGCCATCTAGTCTCCAGGCACTTGGTATCTATTGGATCTTTCAATTTTTGAAGGAGTCCGTGTCTGTGTGTATCTTGTTAATACAATTTGTGCTTTAGAAGCCACATATTAGGATTTCTCCTGAATCAGCAACCTAAGTCTCGAGAAAACTTCAGTGTAATGGAACTCACACCATAACAAGGTAGAAGAGTGACATTATATTAAAAGTACAAGTTAGATATATAGATTTCACAGTTCACAACATCGGCCAAGATATCTGTAACTACATTGTAAATCCCATTAGAATACATTGGTTTGGGACGATAAAAAATGTTCAGCTTTTGTGTTGTCAAGGTTACACTTATGTTAGTGCACATTGTGACTTTACAAATCACAGTTCATGCATTATTTATTCACATAAATGTGAATTAAATTATGATATAACTAACCACGGGTCCAAGTCAAAACTCAACCAAATAAAGAAAATTAGACATTCACTTCATGGCTGTTTGTGGAGAATTCCACAAATCAGCAGCTACATTAGCTGATAAATACACAGTCACTTCAAACGACAGAAAATTATATGAAGTACTTTGAGATGTTTTGACGTGATGAGGCGATGTATCAAATGCAAGGAGTGCTATCTAAAGTGAGAGGTATATCTGATCACACAGGACTGATTCTGAATTCATTCATATTTCTCATCTGATTTAAATCTTACCTTTACTTAGGGAATAAAGCATAATTGGTGTAAAATACATCGAATGGGTAATCCTGTCGAATAAATTTCAATAGAACTATAAAACATCCAGAATCAAAAGATATGTCCCAGTTTGAACAGAAATCCATCTTTCTGATTTCACCCCACAAAATAAATCCCTAACCTCCACTGAGCTGAAAATGACCAGACGTGCAACCTCCAGCCCTAGAAATACGCAAGTAGTTTGAAGTTACTATAAACTTTAAAAATCAATTCAGATGCCAGTTCCTATTAACAGTTTGTGAGTATGTGATGGAATAGCTGCTGACAGGTTTGAGATGTCTGTAATATGTGCCCATTATACTTCATTTTAACTGCACTTTTAGTTTTCCTTCAATATAGTTTTCACATTGAATTGAAACTAATAGTTCAGTATAAATCTAATTTTAGTGGTATTGATTTAATTCTGAACATCTCTCCAAAACATATCCAAGTATGATATGGAATAGAATTTATGCTAGTGGCAGCTTTATAAATCTGGTTGTACTGCAGCCGATTCCCCCCCCCCCCCCCCCCCACCCCCAAATTATAAACTTGAAGTAAAGCTATAAATTGTGACAATTGTATATTACAGTAATTTGGTATTTAATCATAGTTTGCATTTCATAATGAGAGGAAAGGAGAAAAAAAACAGCCATGTCTGAGTCACATTGTTAAAGCAATAATAATATTTACTCAATTAGAATGTGATTTCAAAAATTAGACATTTATAGCAGCTCTGAGACCTTAGGTCAGTTCCTTTGTATTGCGTATGCTAGAACTTCACCAATCCAGTCACTCAAGGGCCTGAGCAAAAATGACTTGTTTAGTGAGGTGACCTGATTATTGAAACAGGTTGGGTGATTCAGGTCAAGACGTGAAAGGTTGTTGTTATAATGTTAAGGGAATTGGTAATGGGGAAGTGTGACAAACATTCAACAACAATACTTTGCAATCTCATTAAACTAAAGGCATCATCACATTTAAATCAAACCCCGTCATGTATTCAGCTTCCCTTTTGAGAATGCAACCAACTTGTGTTCTGATACTGCCATGGATCACAGCTCACTGTCTATGACTTTTGTCCTTAATGTTTTTGATTAAGTCCACTCTCTGATGTAAGGACAACTCCCTCAATGGTGGCATGTTTATAACACTAAATCAAAACAAACAATGCACACACAAACCCATGTGCTCTGAATATAGTACTTAGGGGGGATCTTATTGAAACATATAAGATTCTTAAAGGGCTGGATAAAGTAGACACTGAGGGACTGTTTCCCCTGGTAGGAGAATCTATAACCAGGGGTCACAGTCTTAAAATTAAGGGTCAGCCTTTCAGAACAGAGTTGAGGAAACATTTCTTCACTCAGAGGGTAGTGAATTTATGGAATTCACTACCACAGAAGGCTGTAGATGCTCAGTGCTTGAACATTTTCAAGGCTGAGACTGATAGATTTTTGAAAAATAGAGGGATTAGTGGATATGGGGATAGGGCAGGTAATCAGAGTTAGGTCAGAAGATCAGCCATGATCTTATTGAATGGCAGGGCAGGCTCGAGGGGCTGAATGGCCTACTCCTGCTCCTAATTCTTATGTTCTTATGTTCTTAGCAAGAATTGTCTACAGGACTTCAGGTTAGGCCACAGGTGAAGTTAATTTTCCATCAGTGGTGACATAATGACCTGGAAAGTAACCATTGTTTAATGTGTGGGCTGCTGACTAGTCAGCGTTGGAAGCTGAATGTTCTGCTCATCTAATGAGCGTGAGCTGGTACTGAGACTGACACTCAGTCTGGCCACAAGCAAAACTGGACTTGAATACTGGTGATCTTAGCATTTTTACTATGTGCTATGTGAAGAGTAGAGAATACTCTTTCCCAGAAGAAAGAACTAATAACAATAATAATAATCATTGCATTTGATATAGTGCCTTATCACATCGTCAAGAAATCTCAAACGCTTCACTGATATACTGTAAATTGGTCTGATTGTGAGTATTTTGTGGGCAAACACAGTAGCCAAATTACGCACAGCAATGTCCCACAAATTGCTATGGTGAGAGTCATGTTTGCCTGCAAAGATAAGAAAATTATACATTTAAATGAACAAAGGTTGCCTGTTTAAGTTTCTATGCGTGGCCATCCGGGGAGGTGAGTCTGAAATAATGATAGACAATTTTGTTGTCTTAGAGCAGGAGTCTCCAACATGTCAACCGGTCCAACTGGGTGATGCAAAAGGACGAGAGGAAGGAGCGATAGAACTGTATTGTTATTGACTCTAGTTGAAAATGAAGCCAGAACAACAACAACAACAACTTAAACTTATAAAGCGCCTTTCACGTCGGGAGGACGTCCCAAGGCGCTGCACAGGAGGCGTGTGACCCGAGCTGAGAGGGGAGTGTTCGGGAAGGGGTGAGACACGAAGGGGAGGTTGAAAAATTCGGAGGGGAACAAAAGGCACGATCGAAGAGGTAAGTCTTCAAACCGGCCTTGAAAGAGGAAGGAAGAAACAAGGCGGAGGGATTGGGGGATGGAATTCCATAGGGTGGGAGCGGAGAAACTGAAGGCCCGGCCTCCGATGGTGGGGTGGTTCCGGCGGGGGGCTTGGAGCAGGCCAAGTCCTGCTGAACGGAGGGTCCGGGTGGGCTTGTAGGGGGAGAGTAAATTGGTTAAATAGGGCGGGGCAAGGCCGTGTAAGGCCTTGTAGGTGAGGACGAGGATCTTGAACTCGATCCTCTGGAGGATGGGGAGCCAGTGGAGACGGGCGAGGGTGGGGGTTATGTGGTCGCGGAGGCGGGTGCGGGATAGTACACGGGCTGCAGAGTTTTGGATGACCTGCAGCCTGTGAATGGAGGAACTGGGGAGGCCGACGAGGAGAGAGTTTCCGTAGTCCAGCCGTGAGGTGATGTACGCGTGCACGAGTGTTTCGGCAGCGCGGGGGGGTAAGATAGTTGCGGAGCCTGGCAATGTTGCGCAGGTGGAAATAAGCGGTGCCGGTCAAGGCGCGGATGTGGGGGAGGAAGGAGAGTTTTTGGTCGAACATGATGCCGAGGTTCCTGATTGGCTTTGTGAGGTGGAGAGTACAGCCTTGGATGTTGAGGCTGGCAGCGCCCGATGTGCGGAGGCACTGGCTTGAGCCAATCAGGAGGGCCTCGGTCTTACTCACGTTCAATTGGAGGAAGTTGGAGGAAGCACAAAATGTTGAATGCATCTTGAAATAAAAATACAAAACTTTATTGTTTAAACTGTGGTAAATATCGCTCTTCCTCTCTTGTTTCTGTTGAGGTTGGGCGAGACAACTCTCGAGGTGATCGACCGGCCAGAGACCACTTGTTTAAAGGGTAATTATATGGTTGTGATCTATGTATCCACTTTTTAGTATCCATGCTCTTTAAATTGAGTTATTACAGTATTAGGTTTTTGTAAATGTTACGATTCAAGACATATGATGATGCTTTATCTGTTTTGTCATTTTAAAGAAGATACTTGTTCCTAACGTGGTGAGAATTAGTTGGTACTCGTTTTGAAAATAAAATGACTTGTATTGCACCGGGCGAGGAGGAAATGACACTGGTTTTGTGCTGTAGGACATATGTGAAAGGTGTTATATCAATGCATTTTGTTATTGTTGTTTTACCTGAACTATCTGGGCTATGAGTGAAATCTGTACAACAACAACCAGTTATTTTGCATTCCTCACGCAGGGTTGGCATCTCAGAGTGCTTTGGTATGAATGTTTAGTGTATCTGTTTAAATACTTATGTAGCATTGTAAAAATTCCAGGTGTAATCACTATTTCAAAAAAAATTCTAATCCAGCACAAAAAGAAACACTGAATAGTCTGCTAACAGGACTGCAAATTTATTGTACACATCAATCAAGTCTACCTTGAGATGTTGGAGAACATCTCAAAGAACTTCACATTGGAGCTGGGCACCTGAGCCAGAAGGGTGGGAACCAAAGCGAGCTAGGACGGGAAAGATGAACACACAGAAGTCTTGAGGCTGGCTTTGTACAAGAACAACAATAAATATATTTTTCACCCTTCCCGCATTTCACATCGGGAGGATGTCCCAAGTTACTGGACAGGCAAATATTTGCACCCGAGCTACAGGGCTTGATTTGTGTGTGTGTTGGGATTAAGAGGATGGAGTTCCAGAGAGTGGGAGCAGAAAAGCTGAGATGGTGAGTGGTACAAACCAGGTCAGTAAATGTATGTTGGGAGTGAGTGAGTTGGAGGGATTCTTGGATGGATTTCCAGAAAGTGGGGCCAGAGACAGGGCAAGATAGCTGAAAGCTCGCCTACAGTCTATTATTTGCACGCCAATTTATTTCTGATAATGTGACTTTTGTTCAAAATGCATTTCAATTTGACAAAACCAGGCTGATCTTATCAGGGGCTAATTATACTCATCAGCCTGCAGCATCAAGTGGGTAAATTTAAAAGGGCCGAACCTCAGGCTCGGACTTTTCCTTTAATAGTGTCCATCTCCATTCCAAACACTATGTGATGAATTAACTAAAAAGCAGTATTTTGATTAAATCAAGATAGGAAACATAATTGACTAAAGTAGAAAACAGGAGAAGAGAGTTGTTTGGATGTAGCCATATTCATTTTCTATTATCGCACACTGCAGCATTTCTGTTTCGGAAATACTTTAGGCCATAACTGACATCTGCATTTGATAACATCGCTACAAGAATGAGGTTGTAGCTTCAAGTGGTATTGCTTTGTAGCTATAGATAATAAGCTACTATTAATCTTTCCCTGCAGGGAATTAGAATCTCTTTCAAACAATTATTATCGTTGAAGAAATAAATTACAATACATTGGCATCGTGGCTCAGAGAAAGGTGTCAGGGTTCAGTCATGTTATTTGGAAAGATATACAGTACAGTACTTACAGAAACTGGTGGTCGGACTTTGCTGTGTTCCACTTTTTGTGAAAATTTGATCTAGCTGCAGGTGGTGCTTCTTGACTAGTAAAATGGACTTCAGTTTTACTGTTTGTGGGACACTGTTGTGTGCAATTTGGCTGCCACGTTTCACCCACAAATATACGGTCAATTTTCCAACTCTCCATCCCCCTACCCCGACCCCTTCCCCCCCTGCTCTGGTGCCTACCTGACTGTTCAGTGCCTTGGGACGTCCTCCCGACGTGAAAGGCGCTCTATAAATGTAATTTGGATTGACTGATTGAAAACTTCCAGGCTCTTTAAATGGTTCGACTTGCCACAATACAACAAAATGACATTGTGTACAATGCTGTAATAATAAAAACACACACATCTATATACAGCATCACCATTTACCATTTACAGGCAGAGGACATCGCAAAGAGCATTAGATAGTTGGCTGGGAGCCCAAGATGAGAGGGTGCGTGGGTGGGAGATGTGACCGAAAGTATGGTTGAAAACAAAAATCTGAGGGTATGTTTTGAAGATCAGGAAGTGGGCAGGGGGGCGGAGACAGAGGACTCTAGAATGGAGGCAAGGGGTGGCAGAATGTCTGAAATTGCACTCACCAATGGAGGGAGTAAATTAGGCACGCTGGTGTTTGCTGGGTGGAGGCAGAGATGGTGGTGGTTAGGTCGCAGATCACAGTGGTGGGTTGGGATGAAGGAACCCTGAAGCAAACAGTAATACAATAACAAATCTGTCATGTCTATTGTCAGACAGGAAATAAAAATTCCTCTGCACATAAAATAAATAATAAAACAAGTTAAAATATGTGCTTCTTGGCATAAATAAATCTTCTGTTTGCCAAAATTATTTTTTCCAACAATCTCGCTGCTTCCCTATTGTCTCTTTCTTTTCTAGTGTAATTTATGGGAACAAATATCAATGAGTTGCAAACGTTTAATCGAAGAGTCTCTCAGAGTCAGTGAGGGTAAATCCACCAGTTGATTCTGATCACGAAACAGTTGGTAGCTTTACCCACAACAAACAAACTTTCATTTTTAACAAACATTTTCTTCGAATAGAACGGGGGAGAAAGTCATTTAAGATCTCATATTCTGACACTCTATATTCAGGACATTCATAAACCTTGGCTTTGATACATCACCTTACCACATTGCTGGAATGTCTCAAAGCATTTCAGCAGAGCGAGACATGGCTTGGATGTGGGGGAGGAAAGACAGTTGAGTATCGAACAAGACGCAGTTAGGTTCCTGACTGGCTTGGTGAGGTGGAGTGTGCAGCCATGGAGGTTGATGCTGCCAGTGCCTGGTTTATGAAGACGCTGGCGTGAACCAATCAGTAGGGCCTCGGTCTTGTTGACATTCAACTGTAGAAAATTAACTCTCATCCAGGATTTGATGTCTGACAGACAGTCTGTCAGGACAGCGGTAGTCCTGGAATCGAGGGTAGAGGCAGAGAGATAGAGTTGGGTGTCATCTGCATACACGTGAAAGTTGACCTTATGTCTCTGGATGATGTCACCGAGGGGGAGTGTGTAGATATTGAAGAGGGACTGATACAGGCATTTTCAGTGAGACCCCTGGCATTCTTTAACTTAAAAAATCCCAAATCCCTAAATCATTGGCCAGTGGGTGTTCACTTCAAAACCTCCTTCAAATCTTGTCACGCTTCAGAACATGTCATCTTGAAATTGTGTGTTGCATGTTTATTAGTGAAGTGAAGCGACATGATTTGAAGCATGGTAAGGGCAGGTATGAGCTAGCCAACTTTCGCATGTGACCACTGATATGACAGTAGTAGCGCTGATCACTGGCCATTCTTGATTATGTTGCATTTAAGGTGGTTGGGAGTTTTATGGACTACCTTATAATGGGAGTTTTACTGTATAAAAGTGTAAATGATTAATTCTGCAGGTGACAGTCAACTTTCACATGCTTTTTGCACCTTTTTGTGAGATTTATCCCAATTCTTAATTATAGTTCTCCTAGTTCATAAAACTTATGATTTGTTACCAGCTTTCCATTACATGTTTTCTCCGCTTTTAATAAACCCATCTTTGGTTCAATTGGTGAAACATTTATCAAATATTAATGCTTCTTTTGTCCGATCAAGATTGAGGATCTGAAATCACAGATCATCTTAACCTATTTGTCTTAAAATTCAGGATACCATAGAATTGAGGAAATATCTTCAATTCAATTTTAAATTGGAGGCTGGGAGATTTTAAGAACTGCAGAAACTTTACTTACAAAGTAAATTGAGATTTAAGAATGTTCCACAATTCAGAGAATGTGCACAAATCTGTGAATTCTGAGGCGAACATGCTAAGACTGGTGGAATTTTGGGCCTCCAGGGCTTAGATGGATACTGGATAATATATTTATTATCAAGGATCATGTAGCTAAATGCTGTAAAAAAAAAACTACTGAGAAAAATGTGTTATCCAAAAGGGGAAGAGTTCTGGTCAGGTATCGATCAGAGCAATCTAAGAGGAATGGAGGCCAGGGAGGGGCAGGGGTAGGAGGGTGATACAAAGGTTCAGTTGAAGAGCAGGATCATGAGATGGGCCTTGAAGAGACAAGGGATGGGACCAGGTGAAGGGACCATGAGATGAAGTTCCAAAGTGTGTGGCAGAAAGGTCTGTATGTAATTAGCATGTCACTGTGGTAGGGCAGAGCAAGGCCATGGAGGACTTTGAAGTACATTGCAAGGTAGAATAAGATACTGTTGTTTCAATGTCATTTTTGCCTGTCGGTGCATTAGTCATTGATTAATGTCTATTCAAGATATCTAGTAACATTTTTCTTACAAATTACCTTTATATTGTAATGTATTCCTTACGAAAATTAGGATATCATACATTTTGATTGAATTTCTTAAGTGATGCCAAGTAGGTACGTTAAGTATCTATGTTGCCTTGTGAGAAATCCTAATTGGGAACAAACTTGACACTAATCTAAAAATGGACCATAAAGACAGTTAAATTGAGAGCAATCTCATTGTATTTATTGTTTTTTTGGCAAATCGTGAATTAGTCCCAAGTTGTTTTAGTTCTAAGAGACTTCATTTTTGTTTTGTACTAAAATATAAATGAAATGACTAGGTTTCTGTTGAGAACAATTGTTTCTTTCTGCAGTATAATCTGAGGTGCTCAAATACTCAAAGTCCCACATACTCCCTTTTTTCAAGGCAATGATATTTGCTCTTAAAAAATATTTTGTTGCAAGTCCTGACCTCCCTCCAATCTTACCTTGCGAGCCGTTTCCATCCATCTCTTTATACTGATAGGCAGTTGTTTATGAAGCTGTAACCTTGCGCCCATAGAGCGCATGCATTCTGTAGAATTTCTAGTTTCTGTGTTCTCTCTTTATCTCAACTTTTAAACCTTGCTCCACTGAAAGCAGTAGAGATTCATAATAATCTTTAAAGAACACGTATTGTTCGTTGGATTTTTTTAAACTCATTAAATTTTCCCTTTTTCTAAAAAAAAAGTGATGGTATTGTGAATTTATAGAATATTTCAATTTTTCTCCCTTCTCTCCTGAAATCTAGTACAATATATGGTTCCATGGGCATCGAGTGTTCTCCTCTTTGCACACAGTAATGTCCCAAAAGCAGCCATGAACTAAATACAGTAACAGACTTTATGTGAGGGATTGATGGACAGAGCAGGAGAAATTCCCTTCTCTTTGGATTTTTTTGAACATTCCTTCAATAGAACATCCTGTTTAATTGTGTTCCAAGTGCTGTATGGTAATGAGGACACAATAGCAGACATACACAGAGCAAAGCGTCTCAACAACAAAAGAGCAAACTACAAGAAGAAGAAAAAATCCTATTGATTGGAATGGTCAAAAGCAAAAGACTTAAACGGCAATGAGAAGTCCAACAGTTTGTATGATTAATAAAGAGATCAACATCACCTCCTAACAATTGATTCCCACAAAGATATAGAAACAATATTGAGTAACAAGGATGTAATATTTTCCTCTGCCTCTCTCACTTTTCAAATTTTGATCCAAGATTCTGCGATAACCAATTGAAACATTCAAAAGTAATCACATCTGAGCATCCGTAAGGAAAAATGTGAATTTATAAACATTTAAAAGCAACAACAACTTGGATTCATATAGCGTCCTCCATGCCAGATGGCGTCTCAGAGAACTTCCCAAGAATGGATCCCAGGGCTGAGCCAGGGGGAGGGGAAAAAGGTGACGTAAAGTGCGGTCGAAAAGAAAGATCTTTAGGTGTGACCTGAAAATGGGAAAAGTGGGGGTGAGGCGAAGGGAGTTCCAGAGACACGGGGCACTGTGGCTGAAGGCACGGCCACCAACGGTGGAACAGATGATTTGGGGTTCAAGGAGGAGGCCAGATCTGGGGGAGCGAAGGCAATGGGTGCTGTGGTGAGGAGAGTGGAGGTCAGAGAGGTAAAGGTTTTTTTTCAAACATTTCCGTTTGAAAAATGATGGCATTTGTCTCTAGAATTGGAAAGGTGATCTGACAGAAGTCTTCAAGCTTGTGAATTGCAGACACAGCTAAATTTCCAAATGTAGATTGGGAGGATATGGTGACGTCTGTCTGGTTTGGATACTCTTAAGCAAGCTGATGAGTTTCCTCATCTGTCAGACAACTGACTGACCCAAAAAAATAGTGAATTATTAAAACAGGGTGGAGGCTGCTTAGTGAATTTGTAAAAAAAATAGGCATAAAGTTAACATGATCACAAAAGTAATTAAAGAGAAAGTTATTGTACTTGTGTATGTACTGTATACCCCAAAATGTATTCTCTGCAACAAAACAATTGTTGAAGCAAACAAGGTTTCCTTTTTAAAAAAAAAAAGAAAAGGCTTAAAATAAATTATGGCAAAAGTGGATTAAAATAAGTGTTTGAAGATTAGGAGGAGAGATTAAGTGCCTCATGCTGTCATATATTTACAAAATTTCTGCATGTCTTACCTTAAATCCATCTCATGACCCACCCACCCAACCATTGGCTCAGTCACTCTGCCCCCAACTTCTGGAACTCCATCCCGAAGTGCCTCCGCCTCGCCCCCTCCCTGGCCTCCTTCAAGTCTCATCTCAAGAATCTCCTCTTCGATGGACCCATCAGCAACTCCTCCCCCCGCACCCCCTCCCCCAGTCCTCAGCTCGGGTCTGAAGCAATAACTGTCCAGCGCCTTGGGACATGAATGGCACTATACAATGTTATTTTGTTGTTGTTGTTAGTGTTAGTGGACAATAATTTTTTTTCTTATTCAACTGCCATAGTGATTTCCTACCTGACCCACCGCCTACATTTTGTATCTTCCAACGGTTTCTCCTCAAACCCCCGCACAGTTTCTCACGGCGTCCCTCAGGGCTCTGTCCTCGGCCCCCTCCTTTTCACCCTTTACACGCTCCCTCTGGGCGATGTCATCCGCAGACATGGGGTAAACTTCCACATGTATGCGGACGACACCCAGCTGTACCTTTCAGCCTCATCCCTCAACCCCCAGACCATCGATGTTCTGACAGCATGTCTGTCCGACATTGAGACCTGGACGAGGGACAATTTCCTCCAATTGAACGTGAGTAAGACCGAGGCCCTCCTGATTGGCTCAAGCCAGCGCCTCCGCACATCGGGCGCTGCCAGCCTCAACATCCAAGGCTGTACTCTCCACCTCACAAAGCCAGTCAGGAACCTCGGCATCATGTTCGACCATAAACTCTCCTTCCTTCCCCACATCCGCGCCTTGACCGGCACCACTTATTTCCACCTGCGCAACATTGCCAGGCTCCGCAACTATCTTACCCCACGCGCTGCCGAAACACTCGTGCACGCGTACATCACCTCACGGCTGGACTACGGAAACTCTCTCCTCGTCGGCCTCCTCAGTTCCTCCATTCACAGGCTGCAGGTCATCCAAAACTCTGCAGCCCGTGTACTATCCCGCACCCACCTCTGCGACCACATAACCCCCACCCTCGCCCGTCTCCACTGGCTCCCCATCCCCCAGAGGATCGAGTTCAAGATCCTCGTCCTCACCTACAAGGCCTTACACAGCCTTGCCCCTCCCTATTTAACCAATCTACTTTCCCCCTACAAGCCCACCCGGACCCTCCGTTCAACAGGACTTGGCCTGCTCCAAGCCCCCCGCCCGAACCGCCCCACCATCGGAGGCCGGGCCTTCAGTTTCTCCGCTCCCACCCTATGGAATACCATCCCCCAATCCCTCCGTCTCGTTTCTTCCCTTTCCTCTTTCAAGGCCGGTTTGAAGACTTTCCTCTTCGACCGTGCCTTTTGTTCCCCCCTCCGAACTTTTTGACCTCCCCTTCATGTCTCACCCCTTCCCGAACACTCCCCTCTCAGCTCGGGTCACACGCCTCCTGTGCAGCGCCTTGGGACGTCCTCCCGACGTGAAAGGCGCTTTAGAAGTTTAAGTTGTTGTTGTTGTTGATTTATAATCTTGATTTGTAAACACTAAAACTCTGAGGAATTGAGATGGAGTCTTTTTAAAAAAAAAATTGTATGTCTAACACAGATTTGCATTGATGTGGAGTGTGGTGCAATTTCTATTTTGTTACCTAAGTATCAAATACAGTCTTTGAATTTGGCTTTTAATAAAGGATCCTATTTAAAATAGCCACATTTTAGTTCCCGGCACCAGATGTCCTTTGATATGCATAGTATGTAAGTTGAATATGATGAGTTTGCCTTTTACAAGCTATTTTGTATTACAGAACTGTTTATGGTTGTTCTCAAGTTCTCTGATTATATTCATTTGGTAACTAATTCATTTAATGAGTGGTATTTTGAGCATTTTTGTAGCAGTGGATTTGTTGTTTTTAGCCTCAGGATTTGTAAGATAACATGTCAGTAGTCAGCTTGTTTCCATTGAGATACTTCTAAATAACATTACACGTTCAAAAATTGCTCAAAGGAAGAAACAGTCCTGGACTGGTGGGCTTTGAAAACAAAGTTACATTTTTAAAGAACTGCCCTTCAGAATAACAGTCAGTGGCAACTCAAAACTGAGAATTTACCAAAGGGTCAGAGAGAAAGAGAGAAATGTTGACCAAGTCAGGTATGATGGAAAACTTAATTATGGAAATTAGTCTGTCAATGTGCAAGTAAGTTACGTTTAGGAGCAAAAAACCTATAAATAAGATACTGTCATCATCACTGCTGATGTTTTAGTAATTGCCCTGTGAAAGGCGCTATATAAAATGTAAGTTGTTGTTGTTCTAAACTTAAAGTTCCAGCCAACCTTTAGACTCAGAACTTTGAACGTTCTCAATTCCTCCTCAATTAGAATCCACAACTGAGATTGATAGATTTCTTGTGGATAAAGGGATTAAGGGATATGGGGATAAGGCGGGTAGGTGGAGCTAGAATAGATCAGCCATGATCTTATTGAATGGCGGGGCAGGCTCGAGGGGTGAAGGTGAAACAAGAACCCAAGATTCCGGACTAGCTTAGTAAGGTGGAGTGTGTATCCTTGGATGGTGATGCTGTCTTTGGTTGAATTGTGCAGCCGCTGAAAGGAACCAATCAGGAGGGCCTCAGTCTTGTTTTCGTTCAGCTGCAGAAAGTTAACATTCAACCAGGAATTGATGTCGGACAGACACATTCTGTCAGGACAGCAGTGGTCCTGAAGTCAAGGGTGGAGGAAGAGAGATGCAGTTAGTTGAGTATCTCAACTTTTTGAAGTGCTCTGAGACACCGTTCAGCGTAGAGGGCGCTATATAAATCTAAGTTGTTGTTGTTGAGTATCATCCACATACATGTGGAACTTAACCCCATATCTGTGGATGATGTCACCAAGAGGGAGTATATAGATATTGAAGAGGAGGTGACCCAAGGTGGGATCTGAACCATCAAGGTTGAGTGGAGAGGAGAGGTGGTAGAGGAGGATAGAATGGTCAATGGTATCGAAGGAAGCAAATGCTAGTTAGAAGAAAAAAATAAAAGTTGCTGGGAAAACTCAGCAGGTCAAGCAGCATCCATGGAGAAAGGAAAAAAGAGTCAAAGTTTTGGGTCTACAACCCTTCATCAGGACTAATGAGTTGGAAGGGCAGAGGCAGCTGAGTGGATACCTCAACTTTGGTTTCAAGGACATCCATCATTTCCCAGCAGTTGGTGTTGGGGGAGAGGATGGATGAGACATGAGAGGCTGGGCAGAGGAGCTGATTGGTGATGGAGAAGAGGAGTTTGGGGTTGTCCTTGGCCTTCAAGGCACTGCTGATATGCACAAGGTTTGAACAAAAGTTGAATGAAAAACAAAACATCAAACCGTTAGCTTCACTTTGATAAAGTCAACTAAGAGGGCTCACTGGTTATAACTTCCTTCAATATAACATCCTGTTTGATTGCGTTCCAAGTGCTGTATGGTAATAAGATGTAATGCTTTTAATTGGTGGGACCTGCAGCCAGCCCAAATCAAATACCTCAGCAACAAAAGAGCAAAGTATAATCAGAAAAAAAATCCCATTGATTACTTTAGAACGGTCAAACACAGAAGATCTAATACTACAAAGAGAGATCTAACTGTCTTTGTCATTGATAAAGAGATTAACATCTTTCTCTTGTCAGTCGATCAATTGATTCCCATCAAACCATTGGAGCACAGTTGAATAATTGGAATCAACTGGAAGTTTGTAACCCATAAATCCCCAACTACTAATTACTTTCTTCAGTACTGTCAAGTGAAAATTGGAACAAGTTTGTGTGGTTTAAATCCACTAAATTTTCTACCAAAGTATGTGTTTGTTGTGATTGTTTTTAGCTTATCATCTTCGTTAAACATCACCTTTTCCCGTACCAGATGGTATCTCTTTGCCTCTTTCCAACATCAAAACAATGAAGGTTGAAACATCTAGAAGACATGAAAAGCGCTATATCAAATGCAAGGATTATTATTATTAAAGTTTTGCAATGCTTTCATTCTCAGTTCTTAATGACCCCCAGCTTCATTTACCCCTCCTTGTGGAATTCTGCAATTTAGAGGACATGGGTACAGGGGTAATAAAAAGAATTATTATTTGGTCACTCAATTCACGACTGTTTGTGGGACGCTGCTGTGCGCAATTGGATGCCGTGTTTGCCCACAAAATATATAGTCAATTCACTTTACAGTACATTCTATGAAGTGATTTGAGATGTCGCACTAACATGGCAAAGTGCTATATCAAGGATATGTAGGGAATATTATTATTAATTTTCCAAATGTATACCTAGAAGTAAAATTTCTCAACAAAGGAACTCAATAAATCTTGTGTCAGTAATACACGTACTCACGTACTCACTAAAATGCCCTACTACACAAGCTTAGGATTTGATAAAGCACCTTTCACATCAGGAAGACATCTCAAAGTGCTTTACAGAATTTACTGTGAAGTGTAGTGACTGTTTATATTGTAGGCGAAGGTGACAAACCATTTTACATACAGCAATGCCCCACAAACATCCATGAAGTGAATGATTAATATTATTGGGGGCATTATTGGCCAGGACACTGAGAAAAACTCCCTTCTTTTTATTAATTAGTGCCATAGAATCCTCACAGCCACGTAAACAGGCAGAGTTTAATGTCTCTTTCTGATCTTCCTCAAAATTAAGGTTATATTTAAGAATTTGGCAAATTCAGGTCCTGGTGCATTAGCCACACTGAATAGAGTAAAATCTAAACAAACCCAGGTGGAATTCCTGCCTTCTCATATGTTATATTGCGAGTAGTTAATTGAGATGATTGCATGCATTGCTCCTGAATGACCTTAATAAATAGCCAAGAAGGATTGCATTAGAGCCCAAATCCATAAGCAAAGAAGAGGAGTCATTATGGAAAAAAAAGTTAGCTGCAAGTAAGCTAAAGAAATGTTGTCACAAGCATTCCCTGTTCGCTCCTCTGAAGAATCGTCACCTTATTTCTAGCATAATATCACATTGCTTGTCAGCTGGGACGCTGATTCATTTATCTGCGACTTTTACGATGCAAAGCAAATCGCATGCATTCCAACAGTAATAATTAAATTTTATTGGTAGAAATGAACCCTCTCTTTGATTAGACTAACATTTACGTTTCAGATTTTATATAAATCACTTTTCTGCATATTACTGTATGTTGCTTTCAAAATCCCAAATTAATAGTAGGACCAAATATGCATTACTAAGTAAACATTCACTGTGTAAGCCATAGAACCTAATTACTGTCAACTATTCCTACCTATCAGCAGTTTTTGAAGATTATTAAGCAGAAAACAGCTCTCTTTGATTCTAATGTTATCACTTGAAATGCAAAGAACAGTGAAGCAAGCTCAAGAAGATTAGTTTTTTTGACAAGGGAATGAATTCATAATGATGGATTTCAGTTGAAAAGCAGTGAGCAAGAACACAAAACTTATATGCCTTATTAAAACAACTCCCTAGCAACTGCTTAGTGGGTGAGACTGAGATTTTAAACAGTATTGTAGTCACAGATATCTTGGGAAAAGTAACGAAAGATGTTTGATGCTTGATGAAACCAACAAACAAAAATTACACTTATAGAGCGCCTTTCACATTGGGAGTAAAGGCAAAGTGTGAGGTGAAAATAGAATGAAACAATGGGATGATGGAGATGAATAAATGGTACTTCTCATTCTGGATCTGAAGACTGAATGTAGCTCGATGTATAAGGGAAAGCAGAATTATTCTATCTGCACTGCAGTTGTCCTCAATATAACACCAGCAAGTGGATACCAAAAAATAACATTCCTAGACTCTCTCGCTAGAGATGCTAGGAGGAATCACTGGACACACATTATACAGGCATGAATATCAAACACTGCTTTGTAGAGGTTGAAATTCAGGGTCACTATTGCAAAACCGGACCCTGTAGAGTGGAGGCAGTGGGTACTGCTGTGAGGAGAGAGGAGGTTAGAGAGGTAAGGGGGTGCAGAGGAGTGGAAGGATTTAAACACAAGAGTGAGGACCTTGAAGTCCCGCTGAGGGAGTCAGTGCAGTTTGGCAAGGACTGGGGTAATTGGGGTATGAAGTTTGCTGAGGGGGAGAATGCAGGCAGTGGAGTTTTGCATGAGCTGAGTTTTGTGGATGCTGGAAGAGGGGAGATCGGAGAGAGGGGTGTTAGAGAGGTGGCTTTAGTAACTGAACACTTCATTAACACCACTGCAGTAAGTCACAGTTCCTGAAAATGCTGACAAAGAAACCATCCAAAACAAACCACGTGAACAAGCCACACGAGGAGAATTTTATCTGCACGGTTTTATTAGAACATGAAGTGAGTCACAGAAACAGCCATAGACGCGGAGAGGATATGACGGTTTGTAAACCATCAAAGAAAGTAAATGACCCAGAAAGCAAAGGGTCACGCGTTAGTGTCACCTGGCTCAAATTGTAGTATATTCGCTTCTGAGTCAGTTGGTTCTAGGTTCTAGTCCCACCTTGGGACTTTAAACTCACAGTGCAAAGTGACACTCCAGTACAGTGCAGAGGGTAAGCAGCATTATCAAAGGCGTCTCTTTTTGGGACAGACGTTAAACCGAGACTCCATCTCTCTGTTCAAGTGGATGTTATAATCCATTCGGTCTCTTTTGAAAAGTGATGGGAGTTACTTCCGGAGTCCTGGACAACAATACCCAAATAAGATTGCAACCCATCCTTGCGTTTGACACAGCGCTTTTCACGTATTCTAGACATCTCAAAGTGCTTGTAAGATAAAGATCAAAATTTCAATCAAGGAGTTAAAAATTTAGTAATTTCCTGGTCAACAGACCAAGTTTTGTCAGTTTTGCCAAGATACATTTTAAAGGTGGGATAAGAAGGGAATTAAGTTGAATATAAGTGTAATACGTAGAGCTGTCTCCTGAATGTGTGTCTTGTGGTGACTGTAGCTTGTGGAGTCTTGTAGCTTAGTGGTTAGAGTACTCGCCTTGCAAGTGAGAAGACCTAGGTTCGAATCTTGGTCGGGGGAGACTACAAGCAAGTTTCCCTATATCACACAGCTGTTTATTTATTTAGTAGGTAGTAGAAGCCCAGTTGTTAATCGATTGGTGGATCACTTTTCCGGAGGTAATAATCCCTTCAAAACGACAATAATAATAATTTGGACACTCAATCCATCACTATCTGTGTGCAATTGGTGGCCATGCTTCACATATAATCTACAATCAATTCACTTTACAGTATATTCTGTGAAGCACTTTGAGATATTTCAAAGATGTCTTAAGGCACTAGATCAGATGCAAGGATTATTATTATCATAATTATAAAGTACAGTTTGGTTTTCACTTTCTTACTGAATTCCGATTGTGATAAACATTGGTCTATCTCACTTGTTGTTCGCTCCTATTTTTGCTGCACAAATTCAATGCAGTTTCTGCTTATTCAGCAGTAGGGATTAATTATAGATAGTTTAGTTTTTAATAGTGCATAATGAATGCAATTCAATTTGTCCTTGAGGCAGACTGAGCTGATTTAACAAATGAAAATTATATGTGTTTGTGTACGTTTAGGGTGTTATAAATAGTTGTCCCATTTGTAATCTGTCTTTACATCGCAGTAGGCCAGAAATTTTCTATTAATTAAGTGATTTGAAAGAAACAAAATGTAAATTATTTAGTTAAAATATACAAGAAATTCTATTGGCCTTTTTTGTGGTGCTATGCTCTTAGAGAAAAATGTAACATTTGCTATGTTCTTAGAGCAAAATCTACATCAGTCCGCATTATTTGCAACATTATTTTCCTGTTCAAATGTCTTTTCAGAGGCTTTTAACATCCAAAGCCATTTGGATATTGAACTCATGTTATATTTTTTATTCACATTTCTGTGTTTTTTTTAAATAGTGCAATCTAATTTTTGTTGCACTGCATAAATAAAAATAATTAATCTTCTTGCCAATTATTGGAAAGCTAGTTAAGAGAAAGTTATTCTCATGGTTGCTAAGAAAATGACATGGCAATGCTTTTAACACCCATTCTAATCTAAATAGCATTTATTTCAATTAATGTTTCAATAATAATATTAATAATCTTTATATTTCCTATAGTGCTTCATCACATTGTTAAAATGTCTCAAAGTGCTTCACAGGACATACCGTAAAGTGAATTGACTGTATTTTGTGGGCAAAACATGGCAGGCAATTGCACACAGCAGTTTATTATTTATTTATACTGTATATTATAATTTTTTGCCCTGACCCACCCGGGAATCGAACCAGGGTCCTCTCACTTTCAAGGCGAGCGCTCTAACCACTGAACTACAGACCTCCACTGTAGCTCAGTGGTTAGAGCGCTCGCCTCGAGAGGTTGCAATTAGCTGGGGGGAAATAGGAATCAGGGAGCCTGATATAGAGAGTGTAACATTAATCATCTCTCACAAAAGTTCTACACTGTCACAATCCATAAGAAACATTCCAATGAACTAACCAATGTAATGGTTCCAATGAACCATTGGAACCATTCCAATGAACTAACCAATGTTATCAAACTGATTTACAAAACTGTACTACTACTGCTACCAATAATACTAATAAACAAAATGTGATCCACCAGCTGTGTGGGATCGAGTTTCCATAATAAAATAGTAAGTCACTAGTTGACATAATGAGTTCACGGATTTCCTTTTCCCATCTGGAACCTTGCTTTGAATGTAAACTGCACTGCTGGGATGAAATGTCTCCTTATTCCCTGTGACCAAAAAAAATAGAAAAGAATGAGATTGAGTAGTCTCAACTCAGCTTGTGATGTGCTGATGTCCTCACCACAGAATTGTCCATAATTCCGCACAAATTGGCATTAAATTGAAACTGCCACTCAGACTGTAAAGGAAGACTGATGCAGGAAATGAAAATGTCACATCAATACAGTAACAGAAAAGAATCTCTTCCAAGATTTTAAAAGAGAGGTAGACATTTATTTGGGGAGGGTGGGTTTGTGAGATTATAGGGAGAGAGCTGGGAGTGGGATTAAATTGCTCTTTTTAAAAAGCCGGCACAGACTCGATGGGTCAAATGGCCTCCTTTTGTGCCGTAAGATTCTATGATTCTATGAAGATAGGAGCTAACATTCCTCTATTTGTTAAAAATGGGCATGAAGCTCACTTGGCAAATCTTTATGAAATTCACACATATAAAATTGCCCGAGCAACTTTCCTGAACCCGGAATGTAACAAATTCAGTAAGATTTTGATTTGAGAAAGCTATGATTTATTTAGCTTTAATGAAATTATGAAATGGCTTTGCTGACATCATATGCAATAATGTTTTCCTCACATTAACCATAGATAACAAGCCAAAAGAGCCATATAAATTTACTGTTATTGGTGGTACGGACTGCAGACTTTGCAAAGACAAATAACAACAACAACAACTAGGATTTATATAGTGTTCTCCACGCCGGACAGCGCCTCAGAGCGCTTGAGCACTAATCCTTACTAACAGACAATAATGGATCATGGCAAAGAACTTCTTGGTGCAGAAGGACAGACTGCCATCCTCCCATCAATCCCCAACTTGCAAACAATGTAGTTGCAGATAATGGGGTCTATTTTGGTGGGTGGGAGTCAGCCAGTGTCTAACACATGTGTCATGATGCTTAAGAGACAAACCAAACAAAAATTTCCATGCATCCGACTGGCACATAGAAATCCAGGGCGAAACCTTGGGCAAGTTTCCTTACTCTACACGTCTGCTAATAATCCTTCACAGAAAACAACAATAATTTGGTCACTCAATCCATGACTGTTTGTAGGGGGCGTTGCTGTGCGCAATTCTTTATATAGCGCCTTTCAAACAAGATAGAGCCTTGATGTATTGCACAGGGGTGGAGTTTGACAACCAAACAACTGAGAAGAGTAAGGTGACCATAGACCATGGTAGATGGGGTAGGTCTTAAGGTGGGATTCAGAGCAGAAGTTTGTACCTTATGCAGGCTGACCAGGTAATTTCACGCTTCAGAGTATTACAAAGGGGGTAAACATTTAGATTTTTCTTTCTACTGGTTGCAAGATTCCTACTGGACATAAGCTATTACCCATCAAGAATTACATCAAGATGTACATTTTGTGTGGGCCCAGGAATAGAGTGATCTCTAATAAAGTGTCAACGTTTTTCGATGATGATGCCATGTTTTATTCTCCTCCAATACAATATTATTCAAGATTGATTGATTGATTGATTGATTTAACGCCTTTCATGTTGTGAGGAGATCCCAAAGTCCTTGACGATGCTGAATGGGCACCCGAGCTAGAGGTTGAAGAGGGGAAAGACCAAAAGTGTAGTCAAGGAGCTATGTTTTGAAATGGATGGACCTTGAATAAAGGGATGGACCACAGAATCATGAAAGGTAGATTCATTGGAACAGAGAAGGTTACGAGGAGACCTAATAGAGGTTTTCAAGATCATGAGGGGATTTGACAGAGTAAACATGGAAAACTGTTTCCACTGGTGGGCATATCAGTGACTTGTGGTCATAGATTTAAAATAGTTTCAAAACAAAGCAGAGGGGAGATAAGGAGAATTTGTTTCACGCAGCGAGTCAATCAAATCTGGAATGCATTGCCTGAAAAGGTAATGGAGGCTGATTCAAAAACAACTTTTAAAAGAGAGGAAGATGTTTATTTGGGGAGGACGGGTTTGCGAGGTTATGTGGAGAGAGCTGAGGAGTGGGATTAAATTGTTATTTTCAAAGAGCCGACACAGACTTGATGGGCCGAATGGCCTCCTTTTGTGCCGTAAGATTTTATGATTCTATTTCAATGCACATGTTCTACTGAATAGGTTATAATAAATCATATCTGCACAATAGTCCATTTATCGGAACTGAGTGGAACATTTCAAAGTAAGTTAGTGACACAGTATAATATCCATTTTGAGTGGAGCTTAAAAAGATTCACTGCTACACTGCCTTATCTATGTCTCTATCCGTGTAACTGAAGACTGATAATTGCTCTAAAATCTCACCTTCTTGAATGAAATTACATGAAACGCTAGGCTATCATAAAGACAAATTTAGCATTGAATCTTATCTGACACTGGGAACATTAAAAAAAATGCCATTAAAGTCCCGTTCACTCAATGTTCTGTGGCATAGTTACTATACCGTACTTCATTTTTGTTACATTTATTACCCCCAATTTTTGGTTGATTATACCTGAGCCCAATTGTCACTCCGGGCTTGTCTTGAATTCATTCTTCCATCTGTTTCTAAGCTGAACTAGAATAATTGCTAGGAGTCAGGCTCTGGCCTATATATACTGATGAAAATAACTTTCTTAAAAATAAAATGTCCCGTGATTCTAATTTACGATATTTCTTAACGAGATTCCTTAATAACTTTCAAATGGGAACACTTTCTATAACAACAACAAACTTACATTTATAGAGCACCTTTCACGTGGGAAGAACGTCCCTAGTGACTGAAATGCTGCAAACCAATCCTTTGGAATTTCTCAGGAAGAAATATTGCAAATCATGTAACATTGAGGTAACTGTTTACTTTTCATTTTGCAAATGATTCCGGTGTCAGATTTTATGAAATTGAGGAACACTTTGAGGTGAAAATCAAGCTGTGGTTAAACAAAGGGAAATGTTATTGGGTAACGTTAGCCCTTCAAAAGATATAAATAAAGCAAAGTAACATTAGATCTGAGCACTATGATGCACATACCAGTACTGTCTGGTATGCCTTCCTCGCCAGTCTCCTCTCCGCCACTGTTCATAAAATCCAGGTCATCTAGAATTCTGCTGCCCACATTCTCACCCCAATTCTGCTCCCCCATTACCCCAGTCCTTGCCAGACTGCACTGGCTCCCTGTCACGGAGAGAATCTATTTCAAAATCCTCACTCTTGGTTTCAAATCCCTCCACCCTTCTTCACCCCACTACATCTCTGATCTCCTCTCTCCTCTCCTCAATAGTACCTGTTGCCTTCATTCCACCGGGTCTGGCCTTCTCCTTGTCCCCGAATCCTCCGCTCCACCATCAGTGGCCACTACGCCCCGAGGTTCTGGAACTCCCTTCCTCACTCCCTTCACCTCGCCTCCCTCTCTTCCTATTTGCAGGCCTCGACTAAAGACCTTTCTTTTCGACCGAGCTTTCAGTCACGTTCTTCCCCCTCCCCCTGGCTTGCCCCTGGGGTCTGTTATTGTTAAGTGCTCTGAGACACCGTCCGGCGTGGAGGGGGCTATATAAATGCCAGTTGTTGTTGTTGACTGGTGTGAATTAGCCAAAGCAAGCAGAAGGAAAAACTGGTAGCAAGCCCAGTGAACCTGCATTAAAGCAGGAGAGCGACCTTTGCAAAGCTGAAAATAGATTCCAGAAAGCTGTAGTTAATGCACAGACTTTGTATCAGAGTGGAATTTTTTGGTATATTGAACAGTATATGTCCATAGCAGTACATCTACAATCCAGTGAAGAGATTCATTTGTTGTAAAATCACAATGGTTAATTTGAATCTGCAAAGAAAGTAAAGAATATCATTTCCTTAAAGAAGATAGTGAAACCACCTTTTTACTTTTTCTATTATTTTTATTTTTCCTTTTATCGTCATTGTGGAGTCCTGTAGCTCAGTGGTTAAGACCACTTACCTTACAAGGCATTCCAGGCGGGGCAAAACCTTGGGCAATTTTCCTTACTACGCAAGCTTTATAATAATCTGTCAAATAAAAATTGGTCATTTCAATCCACGACTGTTTGTGGGACACTGCTGTGCGCAATTGGCCACCTTTCGTCCACAAATATACAGTCAATTTACAGTATATTCTGTGCTTTGAGACGTTTAGAAGACATGAAAAGCACTATATCAAATGCAATGATTATTATTACTATTAAATTAGTCCCCAAAGGCAACTCTGAATTGGAAAGTATTTTCTATTTTGTTTTAATTAGTCAGGTGCTTGACACCCATGGAAACCAATGCTTAAGAGAACCAAACTAAACTGCTGAGAACTCCAAATAATAATCATGCAGATTTCTGTATGGAATTGTAACGCACTCTCTTCCCTCGAGGGACATATCTTGCAACATGCTGACTTCTGATAGTTTAGGCTCAGGTTTTCAAAAGCCAAGGCTTTGGGGACCACAGTGTATTGGATGTACAGTTGCCAATTAAACGTCTAAATCAACACAAGTTTCCATTGCAAATACTGGCAACCTTCCTGCTGCTTGTCCAGCTGGGACATCCTGTCGGTTAGGGATTTGGCTTGCAGAGTTAACAGGATGCAAATGGAAAGACTCCAAGCCCAGGTCACTGATCTGCTTGTTCAAATCCTGCTGGTGAGCCAGGCTGGCTGGTCAGTTTTCAGCAAGACTTGAAGTATATTGATTGAGCAACCGATTATTCCCAATAAAATAATAATACAGTAACAAGAATACTTACATATGATATAGTGCCTGATCACATTGTTGAGACAACTCAAAATGATTCACAGAATATACAGTACTGTGAAGTAAATTGTGGGAAAAGTTCATAGTTCTACATTATATTTGATATCCTGTAGGACATCCACTGGTTTTTACTCTGACCTGCTGAAATTCATGTCTGTTCAGCTAAGAGAACAGAGCAATAGGCTGACCTCTATCTGGCTTCCAGGGGACTTGTGTTTGAAGCATTTGCAGTAACTCCTTGTTTCATTCTCCCCGCTTCCTTCACTGCGGGATATGCTAAGAGTCCTGCATATAGCATAGGCACCAACAGCAGAGCGTGTGTGGGGTGTGACTGAAGTTTGCTGTTGGTGACTAGTGGTACTGCCCACATTGGTATTCCTGTAATAACGACACTTTGGGAAGTGTATTTTTCAAAGAGGTTTTGTAGAGCTATCGAATGGCTCTTTAGTGAAATCAGATATCAAGTGAAACTGAACCTTGCAAACTCAGCCTTCCCTTGCAATGCAACGCTTCACACCGTAACACAAAGGTCTAAAACTCAAATTAAAGGCTCGCTTTGAAAATCTTATTTTTACAGTTGGTGCTATTAGATGATGGAATTCCATTACAATTGACATAGTACAGTAATTACCTTTAGATATAGAAAAGCAAGACTTTTTTCAATTAAACGACATTTAGCATTTTGAGCTACTGGGATAATTTTATGCTCAGAAACATTGGTTTGAGATGTGGCAATAAAATACATTTTGATATAAGATAAAATCACGTTTATTTTTATATTCATAGACAGTGTTGTAGATTTGTGCTTAGCCACTGTGGAATGGGTGGCAATATTAAAACCCTGAGTACATTCTGGTACATGGCATAAATCACATTAAAAAGTCTAATTAAAACAGCCACCATCACCCCTATTCTGAAGAAATCCTCCCTTGATGCGTCGCAACCATCAAGCTATCGACCCATCTCCAACCTCCCGTTTTTATCCAAGGTCCTTGAAAGAGTGGTTGCCTCCCAGCTCCGCTCTTTCCTTTCAACTCACTCACTCCTTGAACCCCTCCAATCAGGTTTCCGCCCAATTCATAGCACAGAAACTGCCCTGGTTAAGGTTACAAATGACATCCTAACCACCTGTGACCAGGGCTCCCTCTGCCTCCTCGTCCTCCTTGACCTGTCTGCTGCGTTCGACACAGTCGATCACACCATCCTCCTCCAACGTCTTTCCTCCCACCTCAACCTTCAAGGCACAGTCCTTGACTGGTTCCATTCTTATTTGACCCACCGTTTACACTTTGTTTCTTCCAACGGTTTCTCCTCAAACCCCCGCACAGTTTCCCACGGCGTCCCTCAGGGCTCTGTCCTTGGCCCCCTCCTTTTCACCCTTTACACGCTCCCTCTGGGCGATGTCATTCGCAAACATGGGGTAAATTTCCACATGTATGCGGACGACACCCAGCTGTACCTTTCTGCCTCACCCCTCAATCCCCAGACCATCGATGTTCTGACAGCATGTCTGTCCGACATTGAGTCCTGGACGAGGGACAACTTCCTGCAATTGAACGTGAGTAAGACCGAGGCCATCCTGATTGGCTCAAGCCAGCGCCTCCGCACATCGGGCGCTGCCAGCCTCAACATCCAAGGCTGTACTCTCCACCTCACAAAGCCAATCAGGAACCTCGGCATCAAGTTCGATCAAAAACTCTCCTTCCTCCCCCACATCCGTGCCTTGACTAGCACCGCTTATTTCCACCTGCGCAACATTGCCAGGCTCCGTAACTATCTTACCCCCCGCGCTGCCGAAACACTCGTGCACGCGTACATCACCTCGAGGCTGGACTATGGAAACTCTCTCCTCGTCGGCCTCCCCAGTTCCTCCATTCACAGGCTGCAGGTCATCCAAAACTCTGCAGCCCGTGTATTATCCCGCACCCGCCTCCGCGACCATATAACCCCCACCCTCGCCCGTCTCCATTGGCTCCCCATCCTCCAGAGGATCGAGTTCAAGATCGTCGTCCTCACCTTCAAGGCCTTACACGGCCTTGCTCCGCCCTATTTAACTAATCTACTCTCCCCCTACAAGCCCACCCGGACCCTCCGTTCAGCAGGACTTGGCCTGCTCCAAGCCCCCCGCCCGAACCGTCCCACCATTGGAGGCCGGGCCTTCAGTTTCTCCGCTCCCACCCTACGGAATACCATCCCCCAATCCCTCCGTCTCGTTTCTTCCCTTTCCTCTTTCACGGCCGGTTTGAAGACTTTCCTCTTCGACCGTGCCTTTTGTTCCACCCCGAATTTTTCGACCTCCCCTTCGTGTCTCACCCCTTCCCAAACACTCCCCTCCCAGCTCGGGTCACACGCTCCTGTGCAGCGCCTTGGGACGTCCTCCCGACGTGAAAGGCGCACTATAAGTGTAATTTGTTGTTGTTGTTTGTTGTTGTTAATTATTATGTAAGTACATTTTTGTAGGGCTTACCTCTGAGGACATACATTGGATTAAAGTGGTGGTGCTGTTAGTGAAGGAATTAAAACCGTGACTTGACTATTTGTTTGAAAAAAGTATTTAATTAGGCATAAGATTTTTTAAAATTAAATGAAAAGACTTGCATCAAATTTGTAAGAATCCTAAAATTCTTCTTTGATTTATTTTTGGGGAAGCCAAGTGGCTGGTATATGTGGGGACCCATTAATATGCTTGAGAATATCCAAACCAGTCTGAGAGTTCCATGCGTGTATGACAACAACACTTGGACATTACCTTATGCTGGAGTGGAATGCAAACTCTCTCCCCGGATGCACTAACTCTGCTTCCCTAAACAGAATTATTAGAAGCTAATTGGCAAGAGTCTTGGTTACCACCAGAGTGTGATATGCAGCACTGCTGGGATGTAACTAACTGAACCTGCGTGCCATTGTGAGCAAAAAATTCCATCTCGTCTTCGATTGTGGGTCCCATCGCACCTTAAAATTTAAGATGGTATAGGATTGTGGAAAATTCTGGAATTCAATCTTGATTGATGTGTTTGTACATCAGTTCTTTTTTAAGAACAGAGTAAAGCTGTTTACTTGAATTCATTGTTACGCTTCCAAATTAACAATGAATTCAAGATTTTCTCCAATTCCGCATGACATTAAATGTTACGCTAAAATGGTCTTACAGGCTAAGGCTAAGTGGAATTTCAAGCCAACTATCTCTTTGAAAATTTGAAGCCAAAGGTCAAAGATCCTTATCCAGGTTATACACCACCAAAGTTGAACTGTTATTAACATTGTACACTGGAATATTTTAAACTGCAATAAAACATATTCTAACCTGTTTAACTCATCCACATTCTGCATTCATAAGCTACTGTTTCAGGCTATCTGGTGGCCAACTTTGAAATCCTTAATGAAGTTTACTTAATTTACTAGAAACTTTACTGATGAGAGCTGCTGTTTGTATTGGAATGAATGAATGACTAAGGTACCATCTATATTACTGAGAAATGCAGATCAATATCTTTCTTCCATATTGGCCCCAAGACCAACGCAAACTGGAGTTTGATTCCCAGTGAACATTGTTAAAGTACTCTGACAGTTTATTGTACTAAAGTAACACTCCATGGACCTTCAAATTTTATTTTGTTTTAAAATTGAAAATGTGCACATATACACCAAATGTACAAACACTTTCCCCTGGGTTAGTGCGAAAGGATTTATTGCTTATGATACTGAACATTACCCACCCGATTCCTGTCAAAATGTGTTTTGATTCCTCTTACAAAAGTGGGTCTCCTTGGAGTTGAACTGCCTCCAATGTGATATGATTGGCACTTAGTAGATCTACCTTATTTAAGAAGGGACATGCTCACATTAGAGGGTGTACAGCATAGATTCACTAGGTTGGTTCCTGGGATGAGGGGGTTGAGCTATGAGGATAGATTGAGCAAATTGGGCCTATATTCTCTTAAAAATAATTAGACATGATTTTATAGAAATATATAAGATTATTTAGGGGCATGACAGTGTGGACAGTGGGAGACTTTTCCCCTAGATGGAGAAACTATAACTAGGGTTCACAGTCTTAAGATTAGGGGTCAGCCTTTTTGCACTCAGTTGACGAAAAACTTCTTCACTCAGAGAGGGTAGAGAATGTATGGATTTCTTTACCATGAAAGGCTGTAGATGCTCAGTCCTTGAACATATTCATAGATAGATTGATAGATTTTTTATGGATAAAGGGATTAAGGGTTATTGGGATAAGGTGAGTAGATGGAGCTAGATTAGAAGATAAATCATGATCTTATCGAATGGCGGGGTAGGCTTGAGGGGCTGAATGGCCTACTCCTGCTGCTAATTTTTATGTTATTATGTTCTTAGTCATTTGATTCTGATGTCCAGCCGCTGGGGGCAGGGATTCTTCCCACTCAGTTTTTAATAAATCAGCAAGGACAAAGCCCAGGCAATTAGTTTTGAAAGCTGGACAAGCTTGCTAGAAAATACTTTCAATGGCAAGCTAATTTTTTTTTTCTGGACAAACTCCAGCATTTACCCCCAACAAACACTCTGTGAGTTCCCAGCCTTGGCTCTCACCAGCCTGTGTCTCATATTCTCCAGAATTAGGCCAGAAAGTGCTTTTATCTCGGGAGCGAGAGAGACATAGGAACTTCCATGCCTGGGACTCAGTTAGGTTCAGATGCTTCTAAGCACCATTTCCACATGTTCAGACACCCACCTGACCAAACAGCCCACAAAAGAGGTGTCACAGCTGAAGACCTTTCTCTTTGACCGCGCCTTTGGTCACCTTTCTCCCCCTGCCCGGTCCCAGAATCCGCTATTGTGAAGCGCTCTGAGACGCCATCCAGCATGGAGGGCACAGAATAAATCAAAGTTGTTGTTGTTATTTTGAATCATTGCATCATAGAATCTTATGGCACAAAAGGAGGCCATTCGGCCTATCGAGTCTTTGATGGCTCTTTGAAAAGAGCAACTCAATCCCACTGCCCCACTCTCTCCTCATAACCTCGCAAACCCGTGCTCCCCAAATAAATGTCTACCTCTCTTTGGAAAGCTGTTATGGAATCGGCCTCCCCCACCTTTTCAGGCAATGCATTCCAGATTCCAACAACTCGCTGAGTGAAAACATTTCTCCTCATCTCCCCTCTGCTTCTTTTAGAAACTATTTAAAATCTTTTGTGAATTGTCCCAAATGTGTTTTCCAACAGCTATTGATGTGCAAGAGGTGGGAAACTCAACAGATGGTGTTGGTTTGTGTTTTCACAGGATTAATATACTGTTTGACATGCAATACAGCACAGCATTGTGTGGCAACTATCCACTACCCCCCAAAAACACAATTCCATTCCAGTGTAAATTGAAGGCAAAACACAACATCCAAAATGGGCCAATATTATTGCTGAGTTGTTCCTTTATTAAGACCAGCTATTCCTAATCTCTATGATGTTGTAGAAACAATTTATCTCAAATGCTTGGAACATCGTTTTTGTAAACTTCTAACGGCAGCATATTTTACCAAAGTCATACAAAAAGTGAGATTAAAATCAGTACTATTGGCGGCAACTGCTTATGGGAAAACAGAGTTTAATTAAATTGCTAAATTCAGCGTATAGCACATGATTTTGATGTAGCCACCGATAAACACCATGTTGCTGTCTTCAAAGTTTTGAATATTTAGTCCAACATGCAACTGTATAGGAACTTGGTGAGACCGCACCTAGAGTGTTATGTGCGGTTTTGGTCTCCTTACTTAATAAAGGACATACTTGCCTGAGTATGCAGCGTAGGTTCACTAGGTTAGTTCCTGGGATAAGGGAACTTCCTCAACTTTGTTCTAAAAGGCTGACCCTTAATTTTAAGAAATGATGAATTTATGGAATTCACTACCACAGAAGGCTGTAGATGCTCAGTCCTTAAACATTTTCAAGGCTGAGACTGATAGATTTTGAAAATATAGAGGGATTAGGCGACATGGGGATAGGGAGGTAATTAGAGTTAGGTCAGAAGATCAGCCATGGCAGGCTCGAGGGGCTGAATAGCCTACTCCTGCTCCTAATTCGTATGTTCTTAACATGGAGCTCAGTCTGGTTCAGACACTCTTAAGAGTGTGCATGATGATAGGTTTTCACATCTATCAGACCATACGACCCAAAATCCCACAAAACGGGCATTAATGCCGTATGGTTTGAATCAATTCAAGAGCATCGATCCAATTACGATAGGAGATTTTGACACAGTACGATTTAATTGGATCTGTCTGCCCACCACAGAATAACCTTAAACCTTTGTTTTCCCAATAGTTCAGGAAACCCATTTCTGTATCCGAGGAAGGGAGACTTCACCCCAATGGGTGACTGCTTTGTGGCACAAGGAGCTGAAGTTTCTGGACATGGTAATAGTCAAATTCTCTCCTCCTGTTCCATTTTGTTTTTTTGCAGAGGAAGCTGTACAAATCACTCAATAAATTCAGCCTTAGAATCCCGTGAGTCAATGCTTTTGAAAAATAATTATTTCAATGAATGTATCAGGGTGAGCTTGACATACAAAATTGTAGCCTGATCTGATAGTAGTTAGACTTATAATGACAAGAGATTGGTCCTCTTTTGCTGGATTTTAAAATGCCCCAGTTCATATTAGAGTGCCATCTGTTTCAAAAATGACATCAAAGTTGGTAATTGACTACATTTTGTAAACGGGACCCAGCACAAGGACACCACTTTTGTTATTTGAAGATGTCAATAAGTCTTAGCTCAGGAATGAACTATCCAAGACCTTGATTCTGATGGGGATTTCACTGTTCGTGTCTTCGGAGTAGTACATATCAGCTCTAGCCATTTTTCTACTGCACCTATTTCTAGTGCAGCTACATACAAAAAATACAGTTCGGGGCATCAGGTACCTCAGTTCTCTGAGCAAACAGCAACCCAATTCCATCCATTCAAAAGCAATATTCTATTCAGAAAGAAAATAAAGAGATTCCCCTGGGATTGTGTCCAACACCCCCAATCCTTCAGGAAAAAATTATCATTCACTTCAGTCACTAAACATTACAATTCATCCTCAGAAGCACTTTGAGATTACTCAAATATATAAGGTGCTTTATCAAATATTATAAATATCTAAAAAAAAGGTAAATGTTTGAGAATTGGGAAGAAGATTAGAATATGGGACTTCCTCCTTACGTGAAAGGCGCTATACAAGTGTAATTTCGTTGTTGATTTTCATTTTTAAATCATAAATGGGATCTCTTTCATGCATGCAGAATAGTTTTATTTTAGGAATTAGGAGATGAGATTATGATCAAAAGGGAATAATAGTGTAATTAAGATTTATTTGGTTAAAACTAGATTGTAACAAGCGTGGTAATTGTAGGCAAAATGGTTACACAGAAAGAAAAAATCCCCGATTAACCATGCAGGACAACGATAGGTCCAAAATAGAACAGCCTGAGGAGACCTTGATTTAACACACCCTCTGAAAGATGAACCTCAAAACAGTGCAGTGTTCCCTCAACACTGCCCTGGAATTCCAGCCTAGACTGTGAGCTCAAAATGTTATTTATAATAATAATAATCCTTGCATTTGGAATAGCACCTTTCGCATTGGGAGAACATCCAATGGCGCTTCACAGGTTATATGTTGTAAAATGGAGTGAGTGGCTTCATGTTTGGAATCAAACAGCTGAATCTGAGGCAACATGACTATCAACTGAGCCAGACTGACACCCCGGTATGGTCTGCCGCTTGTGTAGAGAAGAGCTGGGGAATCCAACAAACAGGGCCTGGTATAATCAAGGCAAGTCGCGATGCTTTATTGAAAATTAAATATTAATATTCAGTAAATCTCCTTTAAACAATATCATTCGCTTCTTAATAGCTATACCACAAGCGACCTGAACTGCTACCTATGTTTTCTTTGTAATTAATAAACACTAATTAATAGCAAGAGTAGGAACAGAAGTTCAAGCAATATCAGAAAAGGAAACAACACTTTGGATAAGACCTCGTAAGTTAGTTGGAGGCACATTATGAAAGGAGGAAGGCAAGGAATAAGCCTAGGACATATTGGAACATGGAAAAAAACAAAACCATTATGTCTGACTACATCACAAAACCACCCAATGCCATTCTTGAGTCACGCTTCATAAATTTCAGATACTGCTGCAATTACTTTCACCATAACTATTGAGTGCAGTTGAATGCATTTCATGTTTGCCTGGCAATTTATGATCATTGATGTACACTATCACAATCACTGTGAAAAATACAATATAAATTGAGTTCAAACTATGGCATTGCAAATCATCGGCTACGAACCAATTTGGCCTCCACTCACAAATGGTCCCACAGAGTTCTTGAATGGCCGATGAACTTCCTAATAATATTTTAAGGGTCCATTTTAACTCTAATAAACAGAAGTCTGAGCAACCCATTCATAAACAAACCTGTAGGTTGATAGGTTTCCAATGTCAGTTTGCAGAACTTAGAACTTTCTCCATAGAACGTAGAACGCTCTCCAGGTCACACCACTCTGATTTTAGACTGGAAAGTTTCCCTTCCCAACCACTTTTCTGATGGAAGCAATAATCATTCATTTGCAGGCCAGATCAAAAAGAGGTTTCAGATACAGAAGACCCTTTGACACATATTATTCCAGAAGGTCGATCCTCCTATCTTCTCATTGGTTTTAAGCTGTTCTTTAAATGGATCCAATCTCTTCAACCACCCTTCCCAGTAACCTGCTCCAACTATTGCTTACCCTCTTTGAAAAGATTGACTTTCTGGTGACTTTACAAAGAGCAGCAATATAAGAAAACAGGAGCAGGACGTATGCCATTCAGCCCATTGAGCCTGCTCCGGAACTTTATTAGATCTTGGCAGATATGTTAACTCCAAGAACCTGCCCTTTTACCATGCCACATGATATTTCTACTGCCGTCACACTCCCAAACTCATGTCTTCTTGACCTCTTATCTATTTCAGCAAATCTAAAATTAGTATGTCATCTCTATGAAGTGGATATTTATTTCAACAATCAACACAGATATTTTTTTCTAAATAAACCCTTATCACTCACTTAGGGAAACTACTTACATCATCTACAGTAAAAACAATTATGAAAAACTATTAAAAGCTCTGTTATGTTCCTCAGATCTTACCTCAGATCCTTAAAGTGCTCCATTTTTTTGCAATGAGAGTTCCATGATTTTTTTGTGGTCTTAGAATCATAGAATTTTACAGCACAAAAAGAGGCCATTCAGCCCATCGAGTCTGTGCCAGCTCTTTGAAAAGAACAATTCAAAGTCATTCCCACTCCCTGGCTCTCTCCCCGTAACCCTGCAAACCCATCCTCCCCCAAATAACCATTCACCTTTCTTTTAAAAGTTGTTAAAAGTTGTCCAGATTCGAACAACTCACCACATGAAAACATTTCTCCTCTCCTCCCCTCTGCTTTTTTTAGAAACTATTTTAAATCTGTGACCACGAGTCATTGATACAACCACCATGGAAACAGTTTTTCCCTGTTTACCCTGCCTCGATCGCATCCCCACTAACCTACCTCTCACCCAGCACCCCCTCCTCTGCCCACTGTTATATATATATATATAAAAAGAGCAGGGTCCCAATACCGATCCCTGGGAGACACCACTGTACATTTCCCTCTAGTCAGAAAAATAACCGTTCACCACAACTCTTCGCCGTAAGATTTTTTTTAAAAAATTTAACTTTTTACAGAAAATTTGTTAAAAGCATTAGTAATTTGAAGCAAATTCGCACACAGCAATGTTCCACTAAGTGAATGACCCATTTTATCTAGGCTTAGATACTGCAGAAGATTGCTAGTTGTAAATCTAATAGGTTGGTTTGTAGGAACTTCTTCATGCGGTGGTGAGAATGTGGATTTCACTGCAGAAAACTGTGATTGCAGCAAATAGCATCAGTGTGCAGGTAAACCTCACTTAACGTTGTTTCGTTATTACATTGTTGATACATAGGAGAACATATATTCATTTAACATTGCAACGTTTGCTATTATGTCGTTTGTGCGGGTGGAAATGAACTACTTTGGGGAGCGTAAGTGTAAATAGACACTGACCGTCCGATATTTTTGCACTGACGTCATTTCGCTTTAAAGTCGTACTTTTGATGAACACAACTGCGACGTTAAGTGAGGACTAAGTGTAGTTAAGAGAAAAGTTAATCATATACAGTATAAGGTTGAAGAGAAGAAGGGTGTACAGGAGACAATATAGAGATGTGGAGTATAACTTCTGACATGGATGAGGTCTGAATCAAGAACTGTCCAGCGCCTTGGGATGTCCTCCTGACGTGAAAGGCGCTATACAAATGTAATTTTGTTGTTGTTGTATCATTCTACTTAACCTGTTTAACTACTTTGAAATCGGTTTTAACTACTTTGAAATCGGTTTTAACTATTTTGAAATCGGTTTTCTGTAGCTCTTAAAAGAGCTTACAGAAAAATAGCTTAAAAATTAAAGATATATTCAAGAATTTGTCAAATTCTGGATTCTCTAGAATTTTACTTAAATAGAGTAAAGTTAGAGGAAGGGTGGAAATTCCCTCGACTTGTAGCTGATCTGAACTCTTTTTGGCCAAAGCTTGTTACCCTCTGCAGTTCCCATCCCTAAGGGCATATGTTGAGAGCCAATAGTAGTTGCGTTGACAAAACACAAAATACTACAGATGCTGGGAATCTGAAACAAAAACAAAAGTTGCTGGGGAAACTCAGCAGGTCAGGCAGCATCCAGACAGCTGTAATGTCCCCAGTAGATAGATGGCCTTCTGGCCTCAACATTGATTTCAGCCATTTCAGGCCATAGGAATTTCCCACTCCCCCCATCACAATCATAACTCCAGACACCCCCTGCCTCTCTGGTGTTTTGTTTGTTCTATCACCACTAAACACCTCTTCTCCCCAGTTTTGTTTAAACCCACCCCCTTCTGTTTCTCTCCCTGAAGCCCTTAACACATATTCAACCCATCAGTTAACACACTTTTTTTTCCTTTTCCTTTGTCTTCTTTGTCTCCTTTGCCTTCCATGTCCTGCCTCTCCCCCTTTAACGTCCTTAAGAAACCTCTCCCTCCAAACAAGCCCCAGTTCTGACGAAGGGTTATAGACCTGAAACGTTGACTCTTTTTCCTTTCTCCATGGATGTTGCCTGACCTGCTGAGTTTCCCCAGCAACTTTTGTAGTAGTTATGTTGACCCTTTCATGCTAAATTAAACTATTCTTTCCTGAGTCATTCATTGATTACACTTTCCTGCTCCTTTTATCCAATTAATCCTCTTTACTGTCATCCTCCTGTGGCTAACTGCTCTTAAAAATACTTAATTTCACTCTAGATGATCGTCAATATTCTACTCATTTCCTTATCTGAAACACAACAAGCAGAACTCTGACATTTGTTTGTCGGAATCAAGCTTCATCATCTTTTCTAATTTTAGGCCCTAATGATAACACGAGAAGTTATTCTGCTCCTTGCACTCAATGTTCTGAATTCACTGATGTGGGCAAAGTACAATTGAGCTCCATTTGGTGATAAGTACAGTGAATTTGTCGCTGTCACTAATAAATAACTGCGACGCAATTTTATATGTATTATTTAATGTTACATAAATGCAATTTACGTACAGTACTTAGAATGTAAAATTGCGATGTAGTTTATTATTCATCCACAGAGACGTATTCTCAAAAGTAATGAATAGAAAACAACATTTAACTCACTGGTTAAATTCAGGTTCAATATGGAACACTGTCTATTGGTATTCCTGAATAAGGAAACCAGCAATCTCAAGCTGACCGGCAGGATCTCTGCTCCCACAAATCTGCATCGTGTATGTGAAGTACTTTGAGGGAGCTTCCACTTGGTTTCCTTATTGAAGAATACCATTAGTAATTGGTACACGTTTTAAGTAGGGTGACCATATGGGTTAGATTCCCGACGACAGTCCCTGGGTGAGGTATGGTGGTGCTGGCTAAATATGCCCTGTCTTGAGCTCAGCAACAAATTGAGCAGGAACAATAAAATCCTAAAACAGACACACTCAGCAGCGAAATACAACCATTAATCTCACAAGCTTCTCCAGTTCTGCCACCATCAGGAATTGTGATGAGTTCAAAATTGTTTCAAGTGTCCACAGATTTGTTCCTCATTAATACATATAGTTCATCCGACACTTTCATTTCCTGTTTTCTGTAGTTTTTCTATTTAATCATTTACATCAGGGTCTTTTGATGTTATCCTCCTACTTCTGTATCATGCATATTTTATGGGCACCCTCTTTTGATTCATACTTTTCTTAAAGTTTGTTCATTAATTTATCTTCCTGACTTTGCTTTTTCTTTGCTTTAACACCAGCTCTCCGATTATTGAGAAAATTAATGATTTTATCATCTCTTGGGTGAGCCTGTGAAACAAGAACTAATGGTACTGTCATCACTGGACCAAAATGCTACCCTCTGAGCCTCATCACTAGGTACAGTGACAAGAATATCTTCTCTAAATTCTGTCTGTTTCTTCTCATAACTATCGAAGCAGAACTAGCCTATACAATCCATCCAGCTTGTACTGAAATGTTAATAGATGGCAGCCAATATTTTCATCCACCCCCATTTTCTCCATTATCCCATAATATTCATACCATCCAAGTATCTATCTGTCTGTCCATCCATCAGTTGGTCAGTAAAGGTTGCAGAGGATGGGACGAGGATAATAATAATAATCCTTGCATTTGATATAGTGCTTTTCATGTCACCTAGATGACCAATGAGAAATCCTTAAGGTTCTGACCGTCTATTTTGGGATCCAAGCACCTGTGGAGTGCAGGAGCTTCCTCTGGCCCATATGTGCAAGGCCCAATGAGTTTTGTGTGGCATATGTCTGGCACATTAAAAGGTGTCCTGTAAAGATTCTCCCACCACAATGGAGGCAGACGTTTGCCAAATAGCTGATGAGGAAACTCTGAGGCTTGGGGTGACAGCTGTTGGAAAGCACACCTGGAATCTGAGTTTGTGAAGAAAATGGTAGCATCTGGAACCCACCATAATTGGCTTGTAGACAGGAAAACAGCTACTGCTGGGTAAGCTCTGCATCTCCAGCCGGTGGAACCATCTATGAATGGGAATGAACATGTGTGCGAGGTACAGACAGGAAAACTGTAACAATGCTCTCACTTCTTTCATGGTGAGCTGATTTGCCCACCAGGAAGCTGGCAGTTCCTGAAGCTGAACTGGCTCCAAGGTGATATGTTTGACAATGGAATATCAACTTTGAGCCAACCCACTCTAATAGTCTCGTAGTCCAGTTCCTGAGCCAAGTGAGTCCGCATTATTCCAGGGCACTGCTGACCTAGCACATCGGCAGGAATTGGAAAGGCAGACTGAGGGCAGTGACTCAGCCTTTGTTAATTGTGCAGGGTAGGATGGCGTGAGCTGAACAAGCCTTGGGAAGGTTTGCCAGGCAATTCTCTCAATGGCAAGCCATACAGTTGTAGTTGGATAGACTTCAGCAGTACCTCAAAGCACACTCTGGGGTCGCCAATTCTTACCAACGTCTACTTAATACTTTACAGAATTAGGTAAGCAAGATGCATCTCTCCAGTATACATTCCATTCCAACAAATATCTGTGAAGTACCAGTGTGTAGTTGGGATGCATGCAACTCTCAGTATGCTTTGAATACTCTTAACCATGGTGATTGGTTTCCGCATGTGTCAGACATCCAGCAGACCCCGCCAAAAATCTCTCTCCCCTTTAAATATCTCTGCATTTGTATCTACAGCTCCCTGGATGGAGTGTGTTCCATATACCCCCAAAGCTTTGTGCAAATAAATGTCCTTTTGCCTTTGGAAAGAGTCATAACACTGTGCCAACTGGTCTAGAATCACAGAGGTCCATAATATAGTTTGCTGCCTTCCTCTATTGCTTTATATTTGCTTGAGTAATTCCACATCAAGTTTTGTTTCATTTTGTTTTTCTATAGTCTATAAATATTGCATGCTCACTCCTTTTGTTTGATATCATATGTTTTCACCCATGTGATTTAATATTTTCATTTAAAGGTAAATCTGTTTTGACGGCCATCTCTGGATGTGGGAGCTGCTGGCAGCACTGACATTTATTGCAAATCCCCATTTGTCCTGAGATTGTGGTGGCTTATCTTCAACCTGCAACAAAATACTCTGAAATACACAATCACTCACTTCACTGTATATCCTCTGAAGCACTTTGAAGCACTATTTGAAGTGTCCTGGCCAACAATCCCTCCAGATTAAATGGATCACCTCCCCCCATGGCTGTTTGTGGGTCATTGCTGTGCACTATCAGAACTCTGCAGCCACGTCCTCTCCCGCACTAGGCTTCGTGATCATATCAACCCTCGCCTACACTGACTACACCTCCATCCTGACTACACCGGCTTCCCAACACATAGAGTATACAGTTCAACTTCCTGGTCCTCAACTTCAAAGTCCTCCACTGCCTCGCTCCCCACTAACTCTGCGACCTCCTAACCTCCTACCAATCTGCTCACTCCCTACACTCAGCGGGCTCCTGACTGCTTCCATGTCCCCCGCCTCGCCAGCCCCAATATTGGTGGGCAGGCCTTAGGCCATTCTTCCTCCACCCTCTAGAACTCCATCCCGCAGTGCCCCCGCCTTGCCCCATCACTTGCCTCCTTCAAGACCCACCTCAAGGCCCTCCTCTTTGACCTTGCTTTCAACCAGCTTCCCTCCCCACCCTCCATTCTTCCTAATCCCAACTCCCATCCCGGGTCCAAAATATTGTCTGTCTGGAGCCTTGGGATGTCCCCCAGATTTTGTTGTTGTTGCATTTGCTCAGAAAATACACAGTCACATCACTTTACAGTATATCCTGTCAACATGAAACATCTCAACAATATGAAAAGGCACAACAACTGCAAGGATCATTATTATTATTATTATTCTCCTCCTGGTATGGAAGGCACTATATTAAATTCAATGATTATTATTTTGTTAATATTGTCCCTCAGTAGTGGTTTTCCAACAATTGAGCAATTTGCTTTACCACTGTACAGAATGTTAACCATAATGTGTGGGACTGGAGTCACATATAGGCCAGGCCAAGTAAGGGAACAGCAACAAGAACGTGTGTTTACATCGCGCCAAGGTTAGGTCCTTGTGGAACACCCCAGGTGACAGGGGGAAACAAGAAGAAAAACCATTTGCAGAGATGTAGTGTTGGTGGTTTTTGAGGTGGGACTCGAACCAAGCGTGTGCCGTCCCACTGAGGTAGATGATAGAGGATAGGAAGTGGAGGAGGATGGCGTGATCAGCTGAGTCATATGTGGAAGAGAGATAAAGGAGGACAAGGAGGCAGATGTTTTACCACAAACCAATTGGATTTTTAAATACTGTAATCTCATTTTGAATACTTTCTCCCCCAGTGAATACTTCTTGTTCCTCCTTTAAATATTATACCTCACCATGACAAAACTCAAGAGTTATTTGGCTTCTTTATGCTTCACACAGAAGATATATGTAATAATAATTGTTATATTTGATATAGTCCCTTTCATGTCAAAAGCCTATCTCAAACCCTTCATCGGATATATTGTAAAGTGTATGGATTGTGTATTTTATAGATGAACACAGCAGTGAATTTGTCCCACAAATTGACCTGAACGTAAAGATGCCAAAGAACTCTTCACGAGTTTCTTTATGGCGTAGTATCAGATTTATGGAGGAACAAGAAATATTGATTAGGAGCGAATGTTTCATTTGAAGGACCAGCGCAACTCCAGCACTGCACTGGAGTGTCAGCGTTTGAGTTTAAAGTCTTCATGTGCAAACACAAATTGTGGAGTCTTGCAGCATATTGTGGATTCCTGTAGCATATTGTGGAATTGTGTATATTGTGGAGTCCCACAGTGTATCGTTGAGTCCTATAGCATAATAATAATAATGCTTGCATTTGATATAGTGCTTTTTATGTGTTACAGACGTCTCAAAGCGTTTCACAGAATATGCTGTAAAGTGAATTGACTGTATATTTGTATGGGTTGGAGCACAGACTCGCAATTAAGAGCATCTGAGTTTGAATCCTGGGCAGGCTGAAACGCTAGGCAAGGTTCCTTACTCCACATGCCTCTGCATATCAAGCAATAAATAGGTCGTCCCACCCTACATCCGTGACCTCCTATCCCCTGATCAACCTGCCCGCCCCTCCGCTCAGCACTGGCCTGCTCCATGTCCCCCGACTCACCCACCCCACAATTGGCAGGCGAGCCTTCAGTCACTCTGCCCCCAAAGTCTGGAACTCCATCCCGAGGCCCCTGCCTCGCCCCCTCCCTGGCCTCCTTCAAGTCTTGCCTCAAAACTCTCCTCTTCGATGGTCCCATCGGCTACTACTCCCGCCCCCCCCACCCCCCGTCCTTAGCTCGGGTCTGAAGCAGTGACCCGTCCAGCGCCTTGGCACGTCCTCCTGACGTGAACGGCGCTATACAAATGTAATTTTGTTGTTGCATCCAATAGATGGATCTCTTAGTGAATTGGTGGGTCACTATTCCAGGAGTAATAATCAGTTTAAACTAGGTAAACAAATAAAATAGTAATTTGGTTACTTAATCCATGACTTTGTCGGACACTGCTGTGCACTATTGGCTGCCACATTACACCCATAAAATATACAACAACAACAAAATTATATAGAGCGCCTTACATGCCTTTCAGTCAATTCAGTTTACAATATAAAGATGCAAAATACTGCAGATGCTGGAAATCTGAAAGAAATACAGAAATCTCTGGGAACACTCAGCAGGTCAGGCAGCATCTATGGAGAGAGGAAAAGTGAGTCAACGTTTCGGGTCCAAGACCCTTCGTCAGAATTCCATAGATGCTGCCTGACCTGCTGAGTGTTCCTAACGATTTCTATTTTTGTTTCACTTTACAATATATTCTGTAAAGTGCTTTGAGACATCTCGCAGGAAGGAATAATATTATTATTATTGTTTGATTATCAATCAAAGCAAATTATTATAATATTTGCTCCAATACCTCCAATATGTGATCTTTGTACAGATCATATATTGGAGTAGGCTACCTAGATTTTTATTGCAAATTATGGAAAAACAGTACAGCAATAATGTATAACAACAACCTTAATTTATAAAGCACCCTCTACACCGGACAACATCTCAGAGTGCTTCACAATGGCAGAGACTGAGGCTAGGATGGGGGAGGGTAAAGAGGAAGGTCTTCAGGTGTGACCCGAAGATGGGAAAGGAGGGGGTGAAGCAAAGTGGTTCAGGGAGGGAGTTCCAAAGTTTTGGGGCACAGAGGCTGAAAGCTTCACCACCAATGGTGCAGTGAAGGATTTGGGGACAAGGAGGAGGCCAAACCCAATAAAGTGGAGGCAGCGGGTGCTGCTGTGAGAAGAGAGGAGGTTAAAAAGGCAGCGGAGTGCCGAGGAGTGGAGGAATTTAAACATAAGAATATGGCAATAATTCTTGTGGAGTTCTTGTAGCTCAGTGGTTAGAGCACTCGCCTTACAAGCGTGAGAACTGTGTTCGAATCCAGGCAGGTCAGGGTGAAACCTTGGGCGAGATTCCTTACTCTACATGCCTAATAATAATCCCTAAAAAAAAATACAATTGTCTGCCGCATTTCACCCACAAATAAACAGTCAATTCACTTTACTGGTATATTCTGTGAAGCGCTTTGAGACGTCTAGAACACATGTAAAGCGCTATATCAAATGCAAGGATTATTATTATCATAATTAAATGCCACAGTAGAAAGCTAAAGGGACACGCTACACATGCTACAATATCAATATCAAACCATAAGCACGAGTTTCCTTTTTACACTAATATTGGAGTCCTTTCTTTGTCTGCTTTCAGTCGGCCTCCTTTCCCATTCCTACGATCAACCTTGGTAATGAGCTTTCGTAAGCATATCATTGTGTGAAGAGACAAGGTTAACAAAACAGTTTTTATGATTACTTGTTATGTGAAATGCAATCTGGTCGAAAATTTGATTCTGTGTTGCGTACATAGAAAAATGTTTCATTTTCCTTGTCATTGTTTTCATATCATCATCTTGTAAAGACTTAATCAAAATTAGATGTTGATGCAGTCACAAATTTAAGAGCCTAAAGTCTACAAGTAATTAAAACCAGTAATACCTTCACATCATCAGAATATGTTGTTGTTTCCCCTTCCACAATTTTTTCGGTGTGGTATGAAGGCAACTACTAAGGCTATTAAACCAGGAGCCCCACGGAACAGACTTAATAGTTATCAGCTTCACTGTTAACTTTAATATTAACGCACCTTTAACATTTGGCATTTATCAACGTAACACAACTTTAAACATTATCACCGTAACATGGCTTTAAAGTTGACAGCAATATAACACAGTATACCTTGGGAACTCTGTTCTGAAGGACAATGTCTGTGGGTTAGTCAGGCACACTCCCATTGCTACCAGGAGTTACCATTGATAATTATCACGACTACATTATAATAATAATAATAATAATCCTTGCATTTGATATAGCGCTTTTCACTGTAGGATTTGGTGAGCTTGTAAAATATATCTGTGGATAATCTATAGCCTGAGATGCAAATGGTGAAGGGAAGAGTCAGAGATGGTCCATGTAAATTTTTATAGAGGGATGGAAAGTGGAGGTGAAATTGATGAATTTTTCCAATTCGCCGCGAGAGCAGGATGACACAGACATCAATGTATCTGAGAAACAAGTCAGGGAGCGGACCTGTATAGGCCTGGAACAAAGAATGTTTATTTGAAGGAAGTGGTTGGAGTTGAAGGTGAAGTTGTTCAATGTCAGAACAAGGATGGTGGTGAATGGAGACTGACTGTGCCGGTTATTTTCAGGTGGAAACCGAGGGCCTGCTGGCCATCCTTGTGGGGGATGGAGGTGTAGAGGGGCTGAACATCCATTGTGAATAGGAGTTATTTTGGATCAGGGAACTGGAAATTGTTGAAGTGGTGGGTTTGGATAAGAGGAACAAGAATATGAGGAAATCAGTTTGGTGGGGCAGGAACAGGCTAAAACAGTGAGACATAATCTAGGATGACAATCAAGTCCAATTCTTAGGAGGCATTGGAAGAGACTTTAAACCAAGATCCCACCTGTCTGTTGAGGTGGACAATAAAATTGTCACTATTTGAAAAGAGAAGGAAGATTCTCCCGATCTCCTGGCTTCAAAGCTTTTTTTGCAAACGATTTTCAAGTGAATCGAATGGAAAATGTAATAGTTTAATTAAAACTTTAATTAATATTTTAGAGGTCCTGATCAGCACCTTGTGACTGTTCATAATATCTATTATTATTTTTTGCCATGTTTCTTTTCTTCTCCATCAGGCAGATGGATAAAATGCAGATTATTTCTACTAGTTAGTGGTATTCTTCAGCTGATTTCTTATTTGTATTTTGCTGAATTACATCTTTTTTGGGGGGAAAATTCACCTCAACAGTCACCAGTATACTGGTGTGGAAAACATCGGACTGCAATTAGCTAGCAATATGTAATTAATATTTGAAATTAGGACCTTTAATATGTCAAAACAAACTCCTCGGAAAGGCAGAGACAGACACTCACATGTTTACAACTGCTTCCATTTTGTATGCAGTCACTGTAAAATGGCCCAGTGTTGTCAAGAGGAAAATGCTTTTAACAATGAACAGAAATTTAGTAGAAACAAGAAGAAACAAGAAGCCAAATGTTTTTGTTTGGTCAGCCGGGTGCATGGCACAGGCAGAAATTCATCAGTCTGCTGAAGAGTATCCAAACCAGGAGAATTCCACAGATATGTGCCACATATGAATGGAATTGTTCTCTGTTTTGAATGCAGTTTGAATTTGTTACCTGAAAGAATGCACCATCCTATCTGATCGGAGAGAGTATTAGGTGTATGTTGATGAGAGCCAATGTTTGGGGAACACACAGCCTCCCTTAGGGCCCTAATGATTAGGCACTGCTGGAGGTTAACCAGCTAAACTCTATACAGTGGCTTGTTATTGAAAGCACTGTCTGGTAAGTTTCCTGATGCTTGTCCAGTTGACATCATCCTGCCCCTTAGGACTTTAGTTTGCAGAGTTAATAGGAGTAGAATGAGAAGAATTACAGCTCTCAATGACTGGTTCCCCCATCCAAGTCCTGCTGATGAGCAAGATTGACTGATTTCTCATGAGCAGGGACTTGGAATACTGTGGTCCTGTATTCCTCAGGACCAAGAACCTCACGGTCAGTCGGCTGGACTTTCCTGGCATGTCACACAGATGCAATTCAACCCTGAAGAGTTCCTGCTTGTCTCCACCTTCCACTTCCATCCTCTCTAAAGAATATTCACTCATTGGTAAAAAAAAATGCTTTCAGTAGGGTAGTGAAGGTGAGACAAGTGGAGGAGAAAGTTGTTGAGATAATTTTTTTTAAATCTTACCTTCTTTGGTCTTGCATTCTTGGGATGGGGGGTTTTCCTTGAAGGTGAATTGGCTCTAAATTGACATATTTGGCAGCGGAATGTCAGTTGAGAGTGTCTGTGCAGTCTTTGTATGCCAGTTCTTGAGCCAGGCAGGCATTCCTCATGACAGCTCAGCCAGCCTGCCTCATCAACACAACTTGGAAGGGCATTGGGGGCAGGGGCACTTCCCACTCAGCTCCTGATAAGCTTACAAACCAAAGTCCTGACAGGTAGAGTAGTCCTATCTGGAAAAGCAATGGGAAAGCTTGCCATGCAATTTCAATGGCAAATTATACGCTTTTACATGGCTGGACTCCAGTAGTACCCCAACACACACTCTCGGTTCCCTAAGTCTTGGGTCCGGCCAACCTGTCCCTTATGCTCTTTAGAGTTAGGTAAACATCACATCAGGTAGAAAGCGTACATTCCATTTCAAGATTACAAGATTGGGCCGATGAAGAAGGCTTTTCGGCCCATCTGTATCCTGGCCTCTAACACATTTCCTGAAACCTGTTACAGTTGATAATTATCCTCCATGTAAAGAAAAATTTCCTGATATCTGTCCTGAAATTGAACTCAGAACTCTACGTCCTTCATGTGTCATGATATATCCTGAATCTATGATCTGAGTTTACTTTAGCAATTCCATTTAAAATGGGATTCACCTCTATGAGGTGAATCAGCTTCCTTTTTCCGATAAATAAATCACAAATAAATCATGGATGCTTGGAACTCTCAGAGTGGTTTGGAAGCAGTGTGATGGCATGTGTCAGACACCCGGCTGACAAATTACATTCTTCAGATCATAGAAACCATTTTATTTTCAAGTGTTTTGAAGCTGAATTGTCCAGCCCTTACCCTTTACAGTTAGTTATCATTGTTTCTAAATACAGAGTGCTGATGTTATCTTCTACTTCATACATTGTCTGTCTGTCTGGAATGAAGCATAGTGGACTGATTTAACTATCACTTAAACTGTGTGAAAAAAAAGTCATTGTATCCTTTACAATCCAGCTCAGTTTCACTGATGCTATTTTTTATCAAAGACTTTAATTTATTATGGTTTATGACAAGTCTTACACTTCACAATAAGTTTTCAGCTTTAAGTGCTATAATGGACAGATGCCGAGTTACTCTTGCAAAAAGTTTTCAAAGCTCATTGTCCAAGAGGTAATGGCAACAGGAATATCCAATGATCTGAACTGTTATTTTGCAGAGATTATTTGGTCAGCAAGATATTTAATACACTTAGAAACCTATTACCATACTTATGAGTCCCCAAACCAAACAACTAAGACGTTTACATACATACATACAAAGGTTAAAATGGAAATTGGCAAGAAATCCTTCATTTTACAAGCAACTAAAAGAGGTTCACAGTGGAGTTAAGACTTTGGTTCAGTTTCTCATTACTGATTTTGCATCCGGATGACAATAACAATCTTTGCATTTGATGGAGCACCTTTCACATTGGAAGATTGTCTCAAAGCATTTACCAACAATTACTGTAATATGTAGTGACTGCATTTTCTAGGTGAACTTGGCAATCACAATATAGTACAGTATAAGCCCATTTATCCGGCACCCTCGGGACCTGGCCAATGCTGGTTAAACGACATGCCAGATATTCAGGTGGATCTGACGCCGAAAATCCAACACAAAAAAATTAGCTTATTTTAACACATACCATATTAATAATAGACTAAATAATGACAGATAATAACAGACCTTTGTTATTCATCCAAAAATTCACCTAGAAATCACCTTTGCTGGTAGATGCCTGGTTTGAAGCCATGATGCTGGGGTACAGGTGTACATTTATCTTCACAATGGATGAAGCGAGGGAAAAAAACGTCAGCGCGACCTTAAGGCTCTACTAGCAGCAAGCCGAAATACCAATGTGAGGGGAAAAAATGGCAGCACCACCTTCAGACACTAGTAGCAGCATTCCAAAATACCAATATTAGGGGGAAAAAATGCGCCACCACAATTGTGCCGGATAAGATCCAATTATTCGAATGGGGACCTTTTTTTTGAGGTGCCAGTTATGCGGAAGTTATGGTTGATCAGGTCACGGATAAACAGGCTGTTACTGTAATATCCCATATATAGCCAGTAAGTGAATAGCCAATTTTATCTGAAGACACCAGGAGAAATTCCCTTCTCTTTTCAAGTAGCTCTCTGAGATCTTTAATGTCCAGCCTAATGGATATCTCATCTGAAGGATGGCAACTCATAAAACAAATAAGCCCTTTTGCCCATCACCAAACAGTAAAACATTATACTCAAAAGACACTTTTATCCTTGTCTCCCATTCAAATGTGGAGCCGACTGAATTGAACACAATAGACTCATTAAAGAGATGTTCTGTGGAACATTTTCAATGGTTACTTAGATTCCATTTAAAAGTTGTACTTCAAATACATTCATCACCACTGAAAGCTCAATCAGAATTTGATTGCTTTCCTTCACAGAGACAGAATTGCTCCTAAAACAGTCTAGCAGCTGAGTTGAGTACAAAGAATTAAGTTAGTGTTTGTTTTTGCTCTGCCCATCATCTGAATGCAATGAAATACTTACAAACGGTGAATACATTATCACTGAATTACCAGTTATTTCACAGAAAATAGGATTTTTCTATGAAAGATTTTATTAAATATCTTGGTAGGAATTCCACCTAGGTCTAGATTTACTCTATTAGCGTAGCATTTCAGAGCCACCAGAATTTATTAAATTCCTAAATAACAACAACAATTTACATTTATAGAGCGCCTTTCACGTTGGGAGGACGTCCCAAGGTGCTGAACAAGAGGCGTGTGACCCGAGCTGGGAGGGGAGTGTTTGGGAAGGGGTGAAACACGAAGGGGAGGTAAAAGAGTTCGGGGTGGAACAAAAGGCACGATCGAAGAGGAAAGTCTTCAAACCGGCCTTGAAAGAGGAAAGGGAAGAGGCGAAACGGAGGGATTGAGGGATGGCATTCCATAGGGTGGGAGCAGAGAAACTGAAGGCCCGGCCCCCGATGGTGGGGCGGTTCGGGCGGGGGGCTTGGAGCAGGCCAAGTCCTGTTGAACGGAGGGTCCGGGTGGGCGTGTAGGGGGAGAGTAGATCGGTTAGGTAGGATGGGGCAAGGCCGTGCAAGGCCTTGTAGGTGAGGATGAGGATCTTAAACTCGATCCTCTGGAGGATGGGGAGCCAGTGGAGACGGGCGAGGGTGGGGGTTATATGGTCGCGGAGGCGGGTGCGGGATAGTACACGGGCTGCAGAGTTTTGGATGGCCTGCAGCCTGTGAATGGAGGAACTGGGGAGGCCGACGAGGAGAGAGTTTCCGTAGTCCAGCCGTGAGGTGATGTACGCGTGCACGAGTGTTTCGGCAGCGCGGGGGGTGAGGTAGTTGCGGAGCCTGGCAATGTTGCGCAGATGGAAATAGGCAGTGCCGGTCAAGGCGCGGATGTGGGGGAGGAAGGAAAGTTTTTGATCGAACATGATGCCGAGGTTCCTGATTGGCTTTGTGAGGTGGAGAGTGCAGCCTTGGATGTTGAGGCTGGCAGCGCCCGATGTGTGGAGGCGCTGGCTTGAGCCAATCCTGGGGACATCCTCTTAACGTGAAAGGCGCTACATTAACATTGAAGCTAAACTCTGCCAAATTATGCACCCTCTGAAATATTATGGTAATACTCATAATCCTTGTCTTCTAGATGTATCAAAGCACCTCACGGAATATACTGTAAAGTGACTGTATATTTGTGGGCAAAACATTGCAGCCAATTGCGCACAACAGTGTCCCACAAACAGTTGTGGATTGAAGTGATTGATTTGGTCATTCGTTTAATGGCTGTTTGTAGGACATGGTTGAGTACTATGGTTAAGAGTATCCAAACCAAACTAAGATTTCTGTGTATCCCACCTACACATGGAAATTCCAGAGAAATGTTTTGGAATGGAATTGTTGTTCTGCCTGGAGTGACGCATCCAAGTTACTTAAATCCAAGAACTATTAGGCATGGGTTGGCATGGCCCCAGAGTGTGCATTGGGGTAATACTACCACTGGACATTGGGGTATTACAGTCAATTCACTTGACTGTAGATTCTGTGAAGCGCTTTGAGACATCTAGAACACGTGAAAAGCATTATATCAAATGTAAGGATTATTATTATTACCACTACCAGTCATGGAATGAAATGACCATTTTATTTAGCGATTATTATCAGCCATGTGAAGTAAGGAAACTTGTCCAAGGTGTTTGCCCTGCCTGGATCCAGGTCTCTTGCTTGCAAAGGCAATGCTCCAATTAACATTAGTAAAGAAATGGTTTTAGGTAAATTGTCGGGACTTAAAACCGATAAATCCCCTGGACTGGATGACCTGCATCCTAGAGTTTTAAAGGAGGTGGCTACTGAGATAGTGGATGGCTTGTCTATGATCTTCCAAAATTCTCTGGATACTGGAAAAGTCCCCATTGATTGGAAGATTGCAAACATAACTCCACTATTTAAGAAGGGTGGGAGAGAAAATATGGGGAACTATAGACCAATTAGTCTGACGTCAGTTGTAGAGAAAATTCTTGAGTCCTTAATAAAAGATGTCGTTATGGGATACCTGGAAAACCACAAAAAGATTAGGCAGAGCCAACATGGCTTTACAAAAGGGAAGTCATGCTTAACTAATCTTTTAGAGTTTTTTGAAGATGTATCCAGCAGTTTGGATAGAGGGGAACCAGTAGACGTGGTATATTTAGATTTTAAGAAGGCATTTGATAAAGTGCCACACGAAAGGCTGTTGCACAAGATCAAGGCCCACGGGATTAATGGGAACATATTAACATGGATAGATGAGTGGCTAACTGGTAGAAAACAGAGAGTAGCGATAAACGAGTCATTCTCAAATTGGCAGGATGTAACTAGTGAAGTGCCACAAGGATCAGTGCTTGGGCCTCAGCTATTTACTATTTACATCAATGATCTGGACGAGGACATTGAATGTAATGTGTCTAAATTCGCGGATGACACTAAACTAGGTAGCAGAGTGAGCTCTGAGGATGATGCAAAAAGATTGCAACAAGATATAGATAGGCTAGGGGAGTGGGCAGGTAGGTGGCAGATGGAATTCAATGTTAGCAAGTGTGAAATTATTCACCTAGGTAGCAAGAATAAAAGAATAGATTATTTTCGAGAGGGGAAGAGGTTAGATAGTGTTAGTATACAAAAGGATTTGCGTGTCCTTGTACACCAGTCCCCAAAAGTTAGTTTGCAGGTGCAGCAAGCAACTAAGAAGGCGAACGGCATGCTAGCGTTCATTTCAAAAGGTTTAGAGTACAAGAGTAGGGAAGTCTTGCTGCAACTGTACAGGGCTTTGGTGAGACCGCACCTAGAGTATTGTGTGCAGTTTTGATCTCCTTATTTAAAAAAGGACATACTTGCCTAAGAGGGGGGGCAGCATAGATTCACTAGGTTAGTTCCTGGGATGAGGGGACTGACCTATGAGGATAGGTTGAATAAACTAGGGCTGTATTCTCTAGAATACAGAAGAATTAGGGGGGATCTTATTGAAACATGTAAGATTCTTAAAGGGCTGGATAAAGTAGACACTGAGGGACTGTTTCCCCTGGTAGGAGAATCTATAACCAGGGGTCACAGTCTTAAAATTAAGGGTCAGCCTTTTAGAACAGAGTTGAGGAAACATTTCTTCACTCAGAGGGTAGTGAATTTATGGAATTCACTTCCCCAGAAGGCTGTAGATGCTCAGTCCTTGAACATTTTCAAGGCGGAGACTGATAGATTTTTGAAAAATAGAGGGATTAGGGGATATGGGGATAGGGCAAGTAATTAGAGTTAGGTCAGAAGATCAGCCATGATCTTATTGCATGGCAGGACAGGCTTGAAGGGCCAAATGGCCTACTCCTGGTCCGAATTCTTATGGTCTTATGGTCTTAATCACTGAGCTGCAGAACTCCACATGGTAATACACGTAGAATAAATCTAGATCCAAATGGCATTTCCACACAATTGTGGGTTTAAAAAAATCAGTAATGTGGGCCTTTGATTTATAATAATAATACAACAACAAAGTTACATTTATACAGCGCCGTTCAAGTCAGAAGGCGGATAATAATCCTTGCATTTGATATTGCGCCTTTCATGTCAGGAAGGCATCTCAAATGTTTCATAAGATTCCCTGTAAAGTGCAGTGACTGTTTTTTGTAGGGAAACTCAGCAGCCAGTTTATTCACAGCAATGAACAATTTTAGTTGGGGGATTGTTGGTCATGACACCCAGAGAAAATGTCCTTTTCATTCCCAATAATGCCATGGGATCTTAATGACCACCTGGACTGACAGACTCGGTTTATTGTCTGATCAGAAGGACAGATATATCATATCAATGCTGTATATAGTCAAGAGTCTCTGGAGCATTACATATTATATTGAAGAATCATTATGTCTCAGTAATATTGAGTGAATAATCTTTAAAATCTCAGCAGAACGATGACTAAGTGACATTTTGCTATTGAGCACTTGGGGTTCTCACTCTCACAGGGGTTCTGAAAAAGGGTGGTAGAAATGGAAGTGAAAGTCAGAAAGGTACTTTCATTCCCATTACATTCTGTGGTCTTTTACTAATTGCAATCCATGCAAGCCAACCAATAATCACCAAGATTCACATTCATCAACATGGCACATGCTGCAACAGGAGAAAAAAGGTTTGATTTTACTGTATCCATTGGCAAATTAGATTTCTGCTTGGAACGGTCAGATCATTCTCTGCCAAATATGTATATACACTGACTTACATTTATAACCCTCTCCTTCCCTTCAACCTCCCTCCCCATTTGAAATATATTGGAAGAAGGAATGGAAGCTTCTATTCCTATTGTTGCCACTCCAAATCATTTCCTTTCCCTCCACCCTCCCTGTCCCCAGCTCGGGTCTGAAACTGTCCAGCGCCTTGGGATGTCCTCCTGATGTGAAAGGTGCAATACAAGTGTAATTTTGTTGTTGTTGTTGTTGATGAAACACCAGGCAACAAATGCTGAATTTGGTGAAACTGCCTCACAAAATAGCAGTGTGTAAAGAAATCAAATTATTTCAATTAACTACATATTTGATCCAAAAAGCCTTGTTCTGTGCTGTAAATTTCCAGCTGTACTGCACCGTAGTTACTCTTTAGAACAAATCATAGTTTCTATTGGAAGTTGGAAACCTCAGTATACAGTGATATATACATACATATATCTCCTAATTAATAATTGAATGCTGAACACCATACAAAACACAGAATCATACCAGCCTGGCTCAGTTGGTAGCACTCTTGATTCTGAGTCAGAAAGCTATGGGTTCAAGACCCACATTGAAATTTTGTCACTCAGAGTGTGTGAGGGGTAGGGGTGGAGGAGGGCTGCCTTATCCGCGGCGCCATTATTCAGATGAAATTTTAATGTTGTGTTAATAGAATGGTTTGTCCAGTTTTGGTCACAGAGCCTTAGGAAGGACATCAGGTAACAGAGGACTGTGCAGTGTAAGTTTATTAGGATGATACCGCTGTGGAGAGATTTTTATGAGTAGAAATTGGTAGAACTGAGACATTTTTCATTGAAACAAGTAAAGTTGAGGGGTAACATGATAGAGGTCAATGGGGAGAAAAAAAATGTCACTGGTTGGTGAGTTAGTGACTCAATGGTATCAAGTTCAGATAGTTAGCCGATTAATAAATAGGGAGTTTGTAGAATTTTTTTTTACTAATGGAGTTGTTGGGATATGGAATGCGCTATTGGGAGAGGTGGTGTAGGGAGATAATCCATATTGGCTGTCATAAGAAAACTAGACAGATTTGCAAAAAAGCTATAAGTTACAGTGGTATGGGGAAAGGAAGGGTAAATGGAACTGAAAAGATTGGTCTTTGTGAGCCAAATAGAAACAATGAGCTGAAGGCCTTCTGTGCTGTAAATTTCTATGGGTTTATCGTTCTAAACTTGGGTCACATCTGCAGTTCTGTTCAGGTGGATGTTAAACATCCTTAGGACTATTAGAAAAGAAAAGGGATTTTCTGCTTGTATCCTGGACAACAATTCTCCAGATAAAACTTATACTTCATTCCATGGCTGTTTGTGGGATGATGGTGTGTACAAATGGGCTGCTGTGTTTCCTACAAAATACCAAATTTAATTCCCCCACTCTCCTTCCCTTAAAGCTTGCCTTAAAACCTTTTTTCTACTGTGCTTTTGATCACTTTCCCCCCACCCCCACCACATTCCTCAGCCTTCTGCTTGGGCCTCCGAGTTACCTCTGTGAAGCACTTTGAGATATTCTCCAATATGAAAGACCTTATCACAAACGTAAGGATTACTAATATTAATTGCCTGATGCAATGGGAATGAAGTCTTGAACCTCTGATGCAGTGATCTGAAAATCTCCATTGCGCTGTTTCAAATTTCCACTCTGTCCAATAGAGGAGAGGGAGAATCAATAATATCAATAATAATTCATGCATTTGATATAGCACCTTATCATCTTCTAGATGTCTCAAAACAATTCACAGAAAAGTGAATCAACTGTATATTTTGAGAGCAAAATGCGGTAGCCAATTGGGCACAGTAGTGTCCCACAAACAGTTATGGATTTTTTAATGTAAATTTTTTTTCAATAAATTATTACCTCCTGCAAAGTGATCTGTCAATAAGTTAACAATCAGGTTCCTAGTTACAGCTAGATAAACAAAGACATTTGGAGTAAAGAAACTTGCCCAACATTTTGCCTACCTGGAAATTGGATCCAGGTCTTGTCGATTGCAAAACAAGTGGTCTAATCACTGAGCCGGAGGATTGCACAATCAACACATTGGCTGGCTGCCTTATACCTCTCAGCAGATGGCTAATGGCAGAAGGATGCAACCTCAGCTCACTTGGTCCCAGAACTTTCATTGCCAAATGAACCTAACTGAGTCAAGGGAGAAAAGTAAAGATTTATGCCCTTAACAAATATTAAAGGAAAAATGTTACGGTTGCCTGCCTGCTTAGTACATATTGTTAAATGACTGCAAGGCTATTTTTTTCCAAACTCAACCATGTGTACTTCACATACTTGCCTACACAGATAAATAAAATTCCAATTTAATGCTGTATCTTAGACACAATACTTCCATTTTTTACTGAATTATTGAATTTCTGATTCTATCTTGTTTCCCTGTTCCTCCTTTATTATTCACTGTCTATCGAACTAACTGCCTGGCACATCTTTCTCTGTGTCCTATTAAGCCTATAGTTCATCACTTAGCTCGGTAGCTATGTTGTTGTTTTTATATTCTTCTAATTTACAGTTTGATTTTTGCTGACTGCTCTTTCAACAGATTGGCTTCAAATCATGCTCAAAGTATAGATAATTCCCAAGGCTGTAAAAACTGAGTTTTTATTAAAGTAGACAAACAAAATTCTGTGAAGGCGTTCTTTATTCAACATCAAACTGAATTTTTTCTCTGACTAATGCAAATACCTCAACAGCAATCTGCTGGGACCTAAAAATTCAAATAGATTGATAATAGATCCCTAATTAACCCTTGTTAAGCATGAAAAGCAGCTACAAATGCTTTGTGACCAGAGTACAGAAAAATTATACCCAGCTAATGTAATGTCATTCAGTTTACACTCAGCAGCTTCAGACTAATTAATGAATGTGCATCTTCAACATACACAGTCACTAGACTTTACAGAATATCCTGTGAAGCGCTTTGAGACATCCTCCCGACATGAAATATGCTGTTATACGTAGGAATTGTTTTTGTTGCAGCACTTTCCTGATAACTCATCACTCCAAAGGAAAAAACGTTCAGTGATGAGTTATCCAGCAAATTAGTCATATAATAATATATAATAATCCTCGCATTTGATATACAATAGTCTTCTAGACATCCGAAAGCGCTTCACATGTATTTACAATACTGTATATTGTAAGGTGAATTGGGGGAAATGCAACAACCACATGCGCACAGCGGTGTCCCACAAACACCAGGCATTGAGTAACCAAATTATTACAAATACTGAAGACCTTTCCTTTCAGCCGTGCTTACGGTCACCTTCCCCTTCCGCCCGACTCAGCCTCGGGCTCTGCTGTTGTGAAGAGAAGCCTCCCGGTGTGGAAGGCACTATGTTAATTCAAGTTGTGTTCTTGTTGTAATAATAAGACAGTTTCTGTTTAGAAATCTGTCTGGTTATGCCATTATTGTACAATATATTTTTTCTGAACTTGAGGTGCAGTACTGTGGCGTTGTGTATATGTAAAGAATGGGTTATCATAGCTTGAATATGCATGAGTTAATCATGGTATAATACCCTTCCCTGAGTATCACCAACCAGGCACAGCAGTTGTGTACTGTATTTTTTCTGTATAAAATCCAAATGTATACATAACTTCACCAAAGTTATTTATGATTTGCCTTACTCAAGTTTGCCATATCTCATACTTTGCGTCAGTCTTATTAAATGTTATGCGACCAACTGATATGACTTATGTGAGGTTTGTGGCATATTTGCTTCAACGGCATAAGTGGCAAATGATTTTGGATAAAAGAATTCTGGAAAGAATGACTTGCAGATTTGGAAGAGAGTGTGAAAGAGGTTTATTCTAAAGAAGGTGATTTGCAAAGTTTGCATTAAAGAACTGAGTGAATCTACATTGCATTTTGTGGATTAAATAACATTTACAAGTTTTACTGTATTAATAAATACTAGTTGTTAGTGCTTCGATGTGACCTATTAATGTCAGATTACCAGCACTAATTGAGACCAGAGATTTCACCCGGCCTTAGTTTAAAACAATCTTTTATTCCTAAGATTTGAGGTTACTCATAATTGTGACAATTCAACCATAATTTGGAAGCCAATTTTCCACAGATCTTAATAAATAAAACTAGCATCCAAACTTAGACTGAATTGAAGAATATTCCTTATTTCTGCCCAATCTTAAATGTTAAGTGACAATGACAATAGTTTTTCCTTATTTACCTAATGTTAAACCACTCTTAATGATAGTAATCTTTACATTTGATGCTGCGCCTTATCACGTCGTTGAGGAGCCTCAAACAACAACCAGAACAACAACAAACAAATGACATTTTGTAATTTCAAAGTGATTTAAGCTCCTCTTGGGGCTGCTGTCAATGTTTTCTTTATTTTTAGTAAAAAGCAGCCCTGTTTCTCCAATCTCCCCCGAGAACTGAAATTCTCTCATCCTCGGTATAATTTTAGTAAATCTTTGTGATATCTCCGTCTCCATGACATCCGTAAAGTGGGGCATTCCATCTGAACACGGAACTCTAACTGCCCCTCAACAAATGATTTCTACAGGCTGAGCATTACTTCTGCTTTCTATCCTATGTCCCTTTATATAAACCTAGAAAACCATTAACTTTTTTTCGTAGCTTTGTAGAAATGTACTATATTTGTACAAGCTTTGTACAAATGTGAGAGATTCACACACGTATGTATATATGCATTCCAATCTTCTGGCCAAACCACAGATCTAGCCCTTGATGTCTCACTACCATTAATAATCTCACCCAAAAAAAGGCTGTGGATGCTGAATCCTAAGGTTCAGAATATAAGAGTAGGGAAGTTTTGCTGAAACTGTATGGGGCCCTGGTGAGACTGCACCTGTAATACTGTGTGCAGTTTTAACCTCTTTATTTAAGAAAGGATGTGCTCGCCTTGGAAGGGGTACAGCGTAGATTCATTAGATTGGTACCTGGGATGAGGGGGATGAGCTATGAGGATAGGTTGAGCAATCTAGGCCTATATTCTCTAGAATATAGAAGAATTAGAGGTGATCTTATAGAAACCTATAAGATTATTAAAGGGCACGACAAAGTATATAGTGGGAGACTGTTTCCCCGGTTGGTTGGAGAAACTATAACTGTTGACAAGACGGAAGCCTCACGTTTTGGCTCTCGTCAATGTTTTCAATCTCACGGCTCTCACCTCCTCCACATCCAGTCGCTCACCAGACCACTTTCTTCCATCTCTGATGCATCGCCCGTCTCCGTCAATATCTAACTCCAAAAGCTGCTGAAATCCTGGTCAATGCCTTTGTCACCTCTCAGCTGGACTATTCAAATGCCCTCCTCACCTGTCTCCCCTTCACTATCATCCATAAAATCTAGGTCATCCAGAATTCTGACGCCCGCATTCTTACCCTTACCAAACTCTGCTCCCCCATTACCCCAGTCCTTGCCAGGCTGCACTGGCTCTCTGTCCTGGAAAGGATTTATTTCAAGAACCTCACTTGTTTTTAAATCCCTCCACTCCTCTGCACGCCCCTACCTCTCTGATCTCCTCTTTCCTCATCCCCGTTGCCTTCGCTCTCCTGGGTCTGGCCTCCTCCTCCTCCCGGCTTGGAGGGCGCTATATAAATCCAAGTTGTTGTTGTTATTCCACCAATAACTCAATGTTATTTACCATTCTTTTTAAACATAAAAATTAACCTTTTCCTAAAGCTTTTTTTCTATATTTTTCACATAATGTGGTATCACCACAGCAACAGATTCACTGGAGTAATGTATTCTTTGCCTACAATAAAAATAGATAAGCTAATGAATGCCTGGGTGTTTGAGAAGGAAACTTAATCTGTAGGCTATTGAGTGCTGAGGGGTGGTGAGTAAGAGTGAATACTGTAGATATATATTTCCTGCAATGGGGAAAAAGGTTCAGAAAATAGCATTGTCCATAAAATTAGATTTTATTTATAATTTTATAATTGATTTATATTCATTTAATAGATCAACATCCAAATATGATTTCCATGCTAATGCATTCCAATTGTACCACAAAGCGAGAAAGGTGATGTAAATTTGTTGGTAAATGGGTATGAATCCATCCCTTTAATAATTCTTTAGAAGGCAAGAGGAAAGATGATAAGAGAGTGAATGCCATTATTAAAATCTAGAAAATGGGGATAAAGATTAATAGTTCTTTTCACACATCTTTAGTCCAGTCTCACCTCATTATAAAAGGACTTCTAAAATGTGGCAGATCAGAGATGATCACACTATAGAAGTGTTAATAAGTCATCTTTGCTATTCATACAGCCATCCGTAAGTACACTGGGACTCACTTAATATGATATCTGATAAATCAGAGCTAATTTAAAATTAATCTTTCTGTACAAAAAAATCTTTATTCACTGTATTGGAAACTATTATGGTCGAGATCAATTGTATAAGATTAAAACCCAGTGACATCAGAATTTTTGGAGCATATTTAAAATCTTACTTCTTTTGTCCTCTCCATAACAGTGTCATGAATCAACCGAATTAATCAAATCCAGAGCTAGAGGAACAAATTAAATGTTGCTCATTCTAATTGCTATCGGTATAACAACATCAAAAACACTGTGTGTCCATTCCGTCCACACAACCAATCCTCACTAAAATGGTGTCCAAGCCCTTTCCTCCTCCAATCAATGCTTTTGGCCTGAATTAAGTTGAATATGTGTTTCAATGCCAAGCACTTCCTACATCCATATCCATTTCTGTTAAATCTCTGTGAGTACAGTGTATTCAGAGCATTCTTTGTTTCCATCCCACTGAAGTCCAGTTTGCGATCTCTTCCTCTATGCCATTCATCACTGTATTACTACTAATGTGTTTCTTTTCTTGGTATGATTCCAGACCACTCCCTCCCTTATCCTAACAAGGTTTTCTCCAACCCATTTGTTTTAGGTCAAAGGCAAAATGTTAAACTATTTTCCTCTTTCATTTGCTGGGTTAAATTTCTGCACATTTCCAGTGTTCGGTTGCTAATTTAACCCAACAATATACACTGGTCAGTTGTTCAGTACAGACAAAAAAGTACCAAAAAGGCACATGCAAAAAGAATGATGTGGAATCCCACAGCACAGGTGGAGTCCTATAAGTGCAAGAGGATTTGGGTTAGATTCACAACAATCTCAGGCAAGTTTCCTTACTCCACGTATCTGTTTACGTAGCAATAAGTAGGAACCTTTGTATTGGTCGATTGGTGTGATTGACACAATTTTTAGTTTAAAAAAGAAACAGAGGGGAGCTGAGGAGAAATGTTTTCACTCAGCGAGTTGTTGGAATCTGGAATGCATTGCCTGAAAAGGTGGGGGAGGCTGATTTGATAAAAACTTTTGAAAGAGTGGTAGACATTTATTTGGAGAGGATGGGTTTGCGCGGTTATGCGGAGAGAGCTGGGAGTGGGATTAAATTGCTCTTTTTAAAGAGTCGGCACAGACTCGATGGGTCGAATGGTCTCCTTTTGTGCCGTAAGAATCTATGATTCTATGATTCTAAGTGAACCAGGAAATTCAGGGCACTGCTGATAACAGCCCGGCTAATGAGGCTCGTTGACAGGATTTGGAAGGAAAGACCAATTATTGGGGGCAGGGAATCCTCTCACTCAGCTTCTCTTAACCCTACAAGCTATAGCCCTGATGGGTAGGGTGGTCCTAGCTGGACAAGCAGCGAGAACGCTAGTCAGACAGTAATATCAATGGCAAACCTTGCAGTTTTGGTTGGTTAAACTCCAGCAGTACCCCCAACGCACACACTGGGCTGCCCGAGCGGTGGCTCCTGCCAGCCCACATATTATACTTTCCTTTATTAGGCAAGCGGGGAGAGACATTTCTCTCTTGAATTTCCATATGTAGATGGGATTGCATGGAAGTTTAGTTTGGATATTCCTGCGTATGGTGATGGGTTTTCACATGTCTCTGACCAAAAAAACACTCTATCTGCCCCATCATTTTTCATCCTAGCTGCTTCTATTCTTTGGAACCGCAGCCGAAGTCCATCTGACTTGCTCACTTTCTTATCTTGTTCAGAGTCCAACTCAAGATCTTGGGTCGTCCTTTGGTCATCTTTTCCCTCTCTAGCTCAGATGCCAAGCTATTATTAAGCTTCTTAATAATAGCTCACCTGCAACAAGCTTCACTGCCCCATTACCCCAGTCCTTGCCAGACTTCACTGGCTCCCTGTCCCTGAGAGGATCGACTTCAAGACCCTTGTTTTCAACTCCCTCCACTCCTCTGCACCCCCCTACCTCTCTGATCTCCTCTCTCACCAACCCAGCACCCACTGCCTTCGCTCCTCTGGGTCTGGCCTCCTCCTTGTCCCCCCGAATCTTCTGCTCCATCCTCAGCAGCTATGCCTTCAACCACCACGCCCCAAGACTCTGGATCTCCCTTCCTCACTCCCTTCCCCTCGCCCCCTCTCTTCCCAGTTTCAGGTCACAGCTGAAGACCTTTCTCTTCAACCGGGTCTTTGGTCACCTTTCTCCCCCTGCGCCTGGCTCGGCCCCGGGATCCACTATTGTGAAACGCTCTGAGACGCCATACAGCGTGGAAGGCGCTATATAAATTGAAGTTGTTGTTGTTGTTTTGGGGCAATCCTCTCGATATGAATTCACAATTGTAATATAAGTTTGTGTTGTATTGTGTAAGCATCTTCCAGATGACTAATTAAGTCTCAGCGTCCAGTTTTCAAAATTACAGACAATAAGAAAAGAAAAATGAATGTAGTATTATGCAATAATGTATTTTACAACTTTACTTTTCCATTAAAAATAATTATAATCACTCTTTTATATGTTGCTGAGTGTTGGAGTTTGCAAAATAAATCTTGTCAGCAGCATTGTATCACTGCACTACTGGGAATTGCAAAATGTTCAAGTGGAGATTTACAGATGGCATTATATATATTTTTGAAATAACACAGTGCAGACATGTGGCATACATACTATATATGAGGGACAGAGGATTAATATATTACAATCTATTTTCCAAAGGAACATAAGATAGCATAGAATTGAATATTTAACTTAAAACTTGACTTTTATGTGGTAAATACAGTAACTGACAATATAATAGCTTATTATGTTGAAATGTCTCAGCACTTCACAGAGTTTTTATGTAATGTGTAGCAACTGTTAACTATAGGTGAACATGACAGCCAATTTGCACACATCAATATCCCACAACCATGAAGGAAATTACCCATTTTTATCTGGGCGTTTGTTTGCCAGGACAGGGCACTTCCATAGTACCCGAAGAAACATAAATTTCACGCATTTTTTTTCCAGAATTCAAAGTGATCTTAAAATTTAAGGCTCATGTCTTCAGACTAAGCACACCATTCTGTGTTACCTAAATTTGAAAAGAGAGTGGTCTCACAGACCAAGACAGGGTAGAATTTCAGGCTTCAGAATAGACTAAAAAATATATATTTTTAATTCCTGATCTGCTGGTGATAGTACAACTTTATTGAGGCACTGGCAGCCAGATCCTCAGGAAACTGAATAAGGCTACTACACCTTACTCGACATGCCTAATAATAATCTCAAAAAAAAACAACAGTAAATTGGTCAAGTGAATCCACGACTGTTTGTGGGGACGTTACTGTGCGCAATTGGCTGCTGCGTTCACCCACAAATATAAACAGTCAATTCACTTTATAGTATATTCTGCGAAGCGCTTTGAGACATCTGGAAGACGTGAAAAGCGCTATATCAAATGCAGGAATTATTATTAATATTATTATTATTGAATGCAAAAATCTCAAACCAAGTTCCATACCTGCAAGCGCTCTACAAACCACTCTTCCAAGGCAGTTCTTGGCAACAATTATTTTATTATTTTGTCTGAATCTCCTCCACCTTGGCCTCGTATGGATTAATATATACAGATCCATTTTTGCCACAATGAATCTCACTTGCGATTCAGTGAGACATTTGTGCTATTTGTGTGGAGCTGACCACGTTTACAAGTCCCTGTAATGAAAATCTCTGCAAAGAGCCAGACAGAAGTTAATGACTGCCTATGTGTATATCAATTTGTGGACTACCAGTTCATTGGAGTATTTAATAAAAAGCCTTACAGTTGTGATTATATTTATAAATCCATATTTTCTGAATGAGCTCCGTTCCCATCTAATGATAGCTGTAGACAAAACATATTTTTATCAATCCATAAAAATTTAGTTGACTACAGATCCTGTATTGTGTGGACATTACAGATTATAAACAACCTGATATTTTTCCCTCAAAGCTTTCAATGCAGCACTTATTGATTGTATTGTGCAAGTTACTCTTAATCAGTGGCATATTTTATTTCATTACCGTTTTCAAGAACTACAAATTCTGGGTCACAGTAACCATAATGCAAACAACAACAACTTCTCTCAGAGCACTTAACAATGGTGGAGTTTAACACCAAGCCAGGGAGGGAGGTGACAATTAACCCACTCGAAGATGAAGGTCTTCAGATAAGATCTGAGGGTGGGAAAGAAGGGGCAAAGCAGAGAGACTGAAACAAGGAGCTCCAACATTTTGTGATGAAAGCAAAGGGATAGTGGAGTAAGGCATAAGTAGTTCAGAGACATATGGTGTTGTAGGGTATGAATTGATTTCTAAGTACTGTAGCTGTGAGCATCTTGAAATAGATCCATTCTGCAAAAGGGAAGTTTAGGATGAGTTTTGGATGAGTTGGGTTTTGTGGGAGGGGGAGCTGAGGAGAGGAGTGCATTAGAGATATTGAGGCGGAAGGTGACAAATGCGTGAATGGTGGTTTCATCAGCATTGGCTGTGATTGGATGATTGGAGGTGGGGCAATCTGGTGAAGTGCTTTGGGAAGTCTTCCCAACATGAAAGCCACTCCATCAATGTAATTTTGTTGTTTCTTGTTGTTGAAGATGGAGGAGAGTTGCCTGGGTGAAGGACCGGATGTAAGCAACGAAAAGGATAACAACTGATACTTAGGTTGACACAAGTTCAGTTAGTCTGAGGGATAGGCCACAGAGTTTAAAGAAGCTGTAGGTGAGAAGATGTTGATGGAAGCAATGGGAGAGAAGGCTGAAGAATGAGTGGGTGTTTGTTAGGGCTTCAGAGGAGAAGCTTTATCCAAGAGTGAAACGAGCCGGTGGTGGGCTAGGCTGAGAGGGGCATACAATAGGGGGGTAGAAGATCGTCAGTATTTTGAAGTCAGGCAAGGGAAGCAGAGTACAAATGAAGAGTGAAATGCTCAGAAGAGGGTAAGGAACCTGTGGAGTAGAGGGATAGACTGAGCGAGGTTTGGGAGATGAACGCCATCCCACTACTAATGTTGGTTAGGGCAGGAGAGGAGGGTGCAGTGTGGAACATGGATCGAGGCACGGAGGATTCGATAGTGAGACAGGGGGAAAGGAGAGGAGAGGGTGGGCGTGGCACAGTAGGTGTCTGTGATCTCAAGGAGATCAATATGCTTGTCGAGGATGACATGGCGAATGCTGAGAGGTTGATGTGAAAACGAGCAAACATTTCAAATGGCAACACAACCAGACCAGCATCTTGAAAAATTTACATTTCACTGAGACACATGGGAACGATAATGTTTTCTTCCAAGACATCTGTAAAATTACGACAGGCACAATCCTTATCTCACAAAGTAACTCTGAAAGTATCAATTATTGACTGACAACTACCTTAAGATTTCGAAAGGGCTGGTCCAAGGATATGTAACCTTTTCATGCAAATTACTTGTTGCAGCCTGAAGCTGTCGAGTTTGATAAACAAGAATACAAAGCCCAGCATTAGTACACGGTAACATCTTAAAATTACACGCACAAATGAGCACAACTGTTTAATATTACAACAATGAGCCTAATGGATTCTGTTGTCACGTACTCTGTGGTATTAACGTTTCACAGAAGGACGCAGATGATTCCTATTATAAGGCAATTGCTAAACGTGTGAATGTTGCAAAGGGAATTATTCCCCACTTGTTGATGAATTTTCCATGGTTAGCTCAGACCACCAAAGTACAGAATGTTTACTGACCATCGAGAGGGGTGTGCACAGTTTAATCCATTAACACATTGATGTTAAATGCAATCGAGACAACAACAACAAAATTACATTTGGATAGCGCCTTTCACGTCAGGAGGACAACCTCCCAATCGAGACAGTCACTAAGAATGCAGCTTATTGTGTGTGATTCCGTGACAATGGTCTACCCTGAATGTGTCCACAGCAGCCCCCGGACCTTTGGCCTTCAAAATATGGCAATGTGACAGGCAGCAAGTTACCAGCAAAACCCAATAATAAATTCCCATTAGAGGAGGATCTCCTAGTCTATCAACAGTCCTCCACATTAATTGATCAATCACCTCATGGCTGGTTGTGTGACTTTTTTGGTGCAAATTATATCACACACTTGCCAACCAATCGGCTGCTATAATTTATAGTACAGTAATTACTTTTGAAACACCAAGCAGCTAAAAGGTTGTAAGTTCTGAGTGCTTGCAGAAGCGCTGTATTGTTAGATATGCCATCGCGTTGCATGAGAATGTTGAGTGTTGCTTCCAACGAACAATAAAGTTCATGCAGAACTTTTTAAATAGGGAATTTGGTTTCTCTCAGTGTCCTGGCTGAATTATTCTAATTGATCATTCACCTTATATGTGGCTTCAACTCTTTGTTCTCTCTCCCCCCCAGTTCTGGTCCCAACCTTGGGACATTGTTGTATTCTGTGAAGCTCTTTGAGATGTCGATAAGCCGTGGAAAGTGCTATACAAATGTAATCATTATTATTATAGTATTTATTTTCTGTAGAGTATTGAGTGTGGAGCTAAGTGCTCTACAGGGACTTTAAATATTGTTCCAATCTCCTAACATTTGCATGCCCAGGAATATCAAGCCATTTGTATGGATACCACCTTCAATTACACCTACTGGCTATTTGCTCCCACTCCAACTCTCTTCCCATTGCTCTCTGAGCTGCCTCTGCTGTCACTTGCTCGAAATGTGCCATATATAAACCTAAAGGCTGCTGAGGATGGGAGAGGGAGGAGAGTGCTGGTGGTGGGGTGGGTTAATTGCCTCCCTTACCCGACTGTTACTGTCACTGATTTTAGGTTTTATCCATGCTGTAAAGTTCACAATAAAATCCAGCTCGCTGCAAATGCTTTCTACTTGGATGTTACATCCAGAAATGTCCATCCAAATGGACTGAAGGTTGGATTATTCCTGTCTACATGTAATAAATAAATATAGATTTTTGTCACAAAAATGTGATAATTCAGTTGAATTGAAATATTGGATGAGTCACAGCAATTAGCTGGTGAAATAAGTAAATAAACATAAATCTGTTACATAGTCATATTCAGAAGTTCCATTTGCAGCTGAGAAATACAATCCATCAAAGGTCGTAAAATACTTTCGATCTTGTCAATCCAGTTGGCAATTTTTCAAAGCAATTGATTTATATTCCTTATTGTATTGAAGGAACAGTGAACATTAAATAGCATAGGAGTTTAATTGTGAGAAACTGCCAAATCAGAACTCTGCAATACATACTGTAGCTATATCAGATTGTCGAATGACTTTAATACTTGTTTAATAGAATTCTAGTTACTCGGCAATGTACTACCATCATTTTATTAATGATTTTTACCTGACAGAAGAAATGGTTGGAAAGGGCACGTTAGGGTGGTGCCATTAAAAGAAAATGACAAATTGAGAAGCCGAGGAGCTAAAGGGAATAGAAGTATTTGCACTGAATTAAGCACATTTAAAAGTAAGATTATTATTAGAGAAAATGTAAACATTGATTAAACATTATTTATTTAACTTTAATAATATATTACACTTGGAGATCAGGTCACTGGGAAAACTTTTATTTTCGAATAGAGACATCTCAACTGAAGGACAGCTCCAAAAACACAATCTCCCCAGCCCTCCGTTGGAGCTTGACGTAGACTTTGTGATTCCACGGCTCAACATAGGACTTGAACACACGACCTTCTGACTCAGAGGTGAGAGTGTTACCACAGTGCCAGGCTGACCCACCGTGTGGAAGAAGGTCCAGATGTAGATATCTATATCTGTTATAGAATATTCTAGCTATGGAGCTATGGAGAGCTGGGGAGCAGGATTGATTTTTATAGCATTTTTTTCAAAGAGCCGGCACAGACGCTATGATTCGATGAAATAGCGACATTTAAATAATACAACAAAAACAACAACTTGCATTTTATAAATCGCCCTCCATGCCGGGCAGCGTCTCTCATTGCTACCACTAGCAATCTTTTCGCCATGGGCTTATCATGGGAAAATACGACAGTATTGATAGAAACATATGAACTGTAGCCATTCGGACAGTTTTCAGCCAGTTTATTAGTTCACAGCAGATCACAGCAGATGTTTTCATCTCATTATTGCGGAGTCCTGTAGCTCAGTGGTTAGAGCAACAACAATAACAACAGTACAATTACATTTGTATAGAGCTAGCAAGAAACATGGATTTTATTCTCAGCAGGGCAAAATCTTGGGCAAATTTCCTTGCACCAAAACTGCAAATAATCCCTCAAGAAAATAAATTCATTGGTCACTTCAATCCACGACTGTTTGTGGGGACACTGCTGTGCACAATTGGCTGCCGCATTTCACCCACAAATATACAGTCAATTCACTTTACAGTGTATTCTTTATAGGATATTCTGTGAAGCGCCTTGAAATGTCTAGAAGACATGAAAAGCGCTATATCAAATGCAAGGATTATTATTATCTTATCCCACATTTTTACATTATTCTTATTACCATGACTCATCAAGTTATCTATTTCCCTTTAAAATATCTCCACTGAATTTGTCGACACAGATTTTTCGGGCAGTCTAGTCCATTCCAGATTTTCACAACGCCCATGTGATTCATGTAACAATCTCAAAACCTTGTGAAGGAAGTAAACAGAACAGGCAGTCATAATCTCCAACTCTCTGATAGTGGTCCTAGCAAAAATAATTTGAGAACAGTAAGAGGAGGAACTTGCTTCCTTGGATGATTTGATCTGAATAACAATAAACCCAGTAAAATAAAACCCAACAAAAATGAAGGCTTAGGTCAGTTAAACTGAGATGTTAAATATCCCATGGTACAATTCAAAAAGAGAAGGGAGTTTCTCCCAATGTCCTAGCCACAAATCTAAGTCATTACTGTACACAAGAGGAAGGAGGGATCCTAGTACAAACCCGTGAGAGAATCTGCTTAAAACGCCCACCTTCCCACTTTAACTTGTCTCTGTGCAAAGTCTGTTGACTTGACTGCTTCCCTCCCTCCAACCTGTTTCAAATCCAGATACAGAGCAGACATTTATCAATACTGTACACTGAATCAAACAGTCAAGCACTGCATCCTGGAACATAGATCCTCCTCTTCCAAAGAAACCCCATAAAAATCTAAACCTGTTGAGGGAGATTGAAGATAGCAATCTCCATATTAAATTCAAGCTATAACATATCTTTCTTGGAACAAAGAAACATACAGGATTGAAAAAGATTGTTTTAGCACAACTAGCCTGTTCCAATTTAAAACAAAGTTTTAAAATAATCCAACCCTCATCTACCTCTCATACACTGTAACTGGCATATTCACCAAATAACTATCTAATTTCCTCATGAATTTGCTGATAGAACATACCTGAACCCTGAATAGTTTATTTAACACATTCACTGATGTTTGAGTAGAATAAATCTGAACTATCTATTCACTTTCCTTCTATATCTTCTTTTCCTTAGCATAAAACATCAGGGTTTCCATCTCACCATTAACTGAATAGTGTATGTTAATTACAGAAATCATTTTTGACCAGTTCAAACGTTTCATTGAGGCTACTCTTACAAAATGTATGTCCTTGACTGTTATTCAGTTTTGTTACTCTGTGGAAATGAACCTCTTACTCACAGTGCTCATCTCAATGACATATTTATTGCACTAAATGTCTCATCTTCACAGCGAAGCACGCATGAAACAGATGGGGATTCAATACAAACATGAAATAATATTCTAAAGAATAAGTCACATAACAAGCAGAATTGGTTCCCTTGAAGTATAATTTCAAAGGAAAGATAATTTTTTGCCACATTGAAGGACTATTGTTGCCACTGTAAAGTGTTTTGCTCAACACTCTGTCGTTCGTCCTTGTGTACAGATAATCCCACTGTGATGCGATCAGTGACATCACTGCAAAACTACAGTGTCAATTATCATTTGAAGTAAAAACGACGATAAAATTCAGAAAAATTATATTCACTAAAGGTTGTGGTAATTATTGGTTCAATTTATACCATTAGCAATCTTTTTGTCACAAGCGTATAATGGGTGGGAAAATCCTACTGTAAACATACGATAAATAGATCATGTCAACAATCAGTTTGTGGTGGAACAGAGGCGTGTGGCATAATGTGATGCTGAGCCAGGGACAGGGGAGAGGTGTCTGAAAGCACTGTGGACCAGAGAAGTCTTCAGGTGTAACCTAAGGATGGTCAAAGAGAGGACAAGGTGGAGGGATGGGGGGGGGGGGGGGGGGGGGAGAATTCCGGGGTTTGAGGGCAAGGAGCCAAGGTTTGGGATCTCCAGAGTGTGCTTTGTGATTATGCTGAATCTTATCCAGCTAAATCTGCCTATTTGCCATTGAAAACATTGCCTGGCACTGGTTTCAGCGCCTCTGGGACATCCTCCTGACATGAAAGGCACTCCACAAGTGTGGTTTTGTTGCTGCCACCCTATCTGCTAGGGCATTGGCTTGCAGTGTTGACACAATCTCAGTGGGAAGTTTCCCTGCTCCCAGTGACAAATCCTTCAAGTCCTGCTTCTGGTTTAGGAATTGGACAACTGAGCCCCCACACAGAGGCTGACTCGATTTATACATCTCATCGACTCTGTGGCCAATTGGGCACGTCACTTTAGAACCAGTTCAACTCCAAAGGAGCCCCACTTCTCTTCTCCTCAAAGAGGGTATGCAGTAAAGTATCACTGGATCCAAATTGGAAAAGTGTTCCTTCCATTCCCCAGCAAATCCCAACTATCAACTTACAACATACTGTGCATACAACTTAGCAAAACAACAGGAACACATTGCATTCATATAACACGCTTCAGAGTCTCAGAGCGTTAAAATAATAATAATAATAATCCTTGCATTTGATATAGCGCTTTTCACATCTTCTAGACGTCTCAAAGCGCTTCACAGAATATACTGTAAAGTGAATTAACTGTATATATATTCGAGGGGGAAACGCGTTTTTCTGTAAAATGTTGTGACTGTTATTTGTAGGCAAACAGGGCTCATTTGGGAAAAAATAAATTGATTGTATTTCTGTGGTGTTTGTGTCAATATTCCTTTGCTGTTCCAGCAACAACAACAGCAACGACTTGCAGTGTAGAGTTTCAGAGTGACAGGGATGGACACTGAGAATGGAGCTATAGGGAAAGTCAAATAGAGAAAGCTTAAAGGAGATTTAAACAACAACAAATCAACAACAACTTCGATTTATATAGCGCCCTCCACGCCGGACGGTGTCTCAGAGCGCTTCACAGTAGCGGATCCCAGATCCCCTAAAGATAGATAAAGAAGGAGCAAGGCACATGGTAGAGACAGGGAGTTCCAGAGTTTAGGGACGAGGGTATTGTTTGAAGGCACCAATGCTGAAATGACTGTATTTTGTGGATGAAACGCAGCAGCCAATTGCACACAGCAATGTCCCACAAACAGTCATGGCTTGAGTAACCCCTTGTTTTATAGGGATTATTACCCCTGGAAAGTGATACAGAGGCGCGTGGAGTAAGGAAACTTGCTTTAAGTTTTCTCCCCATCCCAGATTCAAACCCAGGTACTCTCACTTGGTAGGCAAGTGCTCAACCATTATGGACCAAACTCAACCGAATGTCGTTACAAACAGGAAAAGCCAGTGTACTCGAGCACAAGGTCCTTGCGTGTCCACTTCCAGCAGGAGTCACAGGAGACTGTGGTAACCCTGGCTATTCCCCCCCTCACCCCACCCCACGCCCCACTCATAGCCCTATCACATTGAGGACAATTGCAATGGTCCTGCTCACTGACTGAGGTCAGCCAACTCACCCAAACCTTCCTGTCTCCAGTGGTTGTGCTCCCCCTGGTGGTGTCTATCCTCACTCTGTCCTTTGGGGAGAAGTTTTAACGTGTTCACATAAACAATAATATTCCGTGGCAGCCTCAATAGTAAAGAGCAGTGATTCAACTCCCGAGTATAACATATAAAAGCCAACACGCATTTGATATTGGTTCTTTCTAATAGATTGATAAACTGTTTGCACTTTTGTTTCACAGAAACACATTCAAAATAATAATCCATCGATTAATAACGTTAACCTTTGTATTTTATACAGTGTTTTTCATGTCAGGAGGACATCTCAAAGCTAGAATTGCTGGAAAATCTAATATATTGCAGGTGAACAAATAATAGAGAACTCGCCTTATAAGCATGAGACCTGTGTTCGAATCCAGGCAGGACGGAACCTTGGGCAAGTTTCCTTATTCAATGTGTGTAATAATAATCCCTCAAAAATAAATAAATTGATCATTTCAATCCGCGAATGTTTGTGGGGACGCTGCTGTACGCAACTGGTTGCTGCGTTTCACCCACAAATATATAGTCAATTCACTTTACAGTGTATTCTGTGAAGCGCTTTGAGAGTGTAGAAGATGTGAAAAGCGCTTTATCAAATGCAAGGATTATTATTAATACCCCTGGGGAATACAAATCAACAGTGAGTCTAAACCCTTGGCATAACCCACATAACCAGCTTTGCCATATGCTCTGCCTAATTCTCGTACAACAATAATAGTAATAATCCTTACATTTGAATAGCACTTTTCACATCTTGTGGAAGTCTCAAAGCGCTTCACAGAATATACTGTGAAGTGAATTGACTGTATATTTTGGGGTGAAATGCGGCAGCCAATTGCGCACAGTAGCGTCCCCACAAACAGTCGTGGATGAAAATGACCAATTTATTATTATTTTTTCCGAGGGATGGTTAGCAGGCGTGTGGAGTAAGAAAATTTGCCCAAGGTTTCGCCCTGCCTGGAATTGAACTCAGATCTCTCGTTTGCAAGGCGAATGCTGTAACCACCGAGCTCTAGGTCTCCAAAATCCCGACAGAAGCAGCAAACTACATAAAAGCTGAAGTTTTATGTGTAAACGATCGAACAGAATACCCTTACAACTCTGACGGGTTACTTTTCATTCTGTTTGTGTGGCTGCTGCATTTTGCCCACAAATACAGTCATTCATTTCACTTTACAGTATATCCTGTGAAGTGCTTCTAGAAGTCTCGAGGACATGATCTGGTGTTATATCAAATGAAAGGATTATTATGGTTCCAAGAGCTCTGGAACCATCTTGTTGAGCAGAAAGTTTGATAATCTGTTCTCCTGTTCCTCAATTTAAAATCTTCAATCCAATTCTTAACCAGATATTTATCTAGATCATTTATGAAATAAATGAGTTGCTTTTGTTGGGAGACAGTTCAAAATACAGGGGGAACCAAAAAGTCTGCTAAAAAAAAAAAAACATAATTTCTTTAAGACTTAGAGATTCAATTGGTATCAGAACTTTTTGCTCGCCCTGCATTCATTCTAAGATGTAATCATGAAGAAAAATTGCCTCCTAGATTGCTCTGTAATTTTCAACTGTGCACAATTACTCACATTAATGATGAACTCTAAGGTGTTCAGTGTTCTGTATTGGTTATTGCTGCCCTCACTGCTCTGACAAGGTTAGTGTTAGCTCACACCTCTAACAGCACCTATGTTAGTAGCAAAAATGAGAGTGCGACTGGGTGGGTGTGCTAAGCTCCAGCCTGATAAACCCCCAGGATTTCCCTGGATACTGCCTTGAATTACACACATTGCATTCAGTAACTTAATGGCATGGGCTTGGATGTAAAATAAGTCTGGATCCTTGAACTCACCCGATTGTGAGTTTTTTTTCTTAAAAAAGGATTTTATAAGTGGGTTCTTTGTGTTGAGGATATTAACAATTCTGACCGGATTGTTTGAATAAAGTTGTTAAGAACCACTTGAGATTAAGGATGAGGAAGATGTACATGACAGAAATGTTCTTTAAATCACAAATCCATATTCTTATTCTCCTTTGAGATGAATTTCACGGAATTATTTGTTTTTTGATGTTTTGTTATTCAAAATATCGAATTGCTTCAATTTTTAGTTAATACTTGGTTGTCAGCCTGTACTGTAATATTACTGCACTGATTTTGTTCATTAAATAGACTGCAGCAGTTATGTGGACAAGATATTTTATTGCTCTGAATAACTGCCTGTAAAGGCCAATGGATACAGTCTAGTTTTTCTAATTGCTTAATTCCAAAGTTATTGTGCTTTGTTTCATCCAGTTTTTACCTCACATATGACCTTGTAACACTGACTGACGCATGTACTGCTTTTATAACACAGTGTGGGTGTAGAACAAACTGCTCCGATTGCTTTTTGTCTTGTGTGCGTTACTATTCCACTCATAACCTCTCGTCAAGCCTTTCCTAACTCTTACACTTTATCTGTTATTTTTTGGTTTCGATGATCAGTTCAACTATATAGTGGACTTATCATTTTACATTTATCTGCTTAAAGTAAAATTCCAAACTGCAAAAAAAAACTATGCATAACATCTAGACTGTACTTATTTATTCTTCTTAATTCATGAGGTGCCACTCTGATTTTACTCATGCTGGTATTCTCATCATACACGAATCAAGATAAAAACAAACTAGTTTGATAAGAAATGTAGTTGGTTCACGAAAAAAGAGTGAGTTTCCAATATTTGTATCTTAAACATTAAATCACTTGTGCAGTGATGTGATCAAAATGAAAAAATGTTCTTATGTAAATCTTGATCTTTTCCTAAATTTGGTTAGTGCAGTAGTTGAAAGATAATCAAACACACCTTGCTTTGAGATATTCTGTCAATCTGAAAGGCACTATATTGTGTAAATTGTATTTTAAGGTGAAAGTAAAAAAAATGTTCTGGTTGATTGTAGTTTTTGTTTAGATAAGATCAAGTTTAGCATGTTTAGGATGCCTAAAGCCCAACATTTCTCATGTTGTTAGGGTAATGACCACTGTCCCAAAATTTTAAATTGTGCAAGATTTTAGAAAACCGTCTGAAATTTAGTCTGGATTTTGAAGCAGATTTTCTGAGTTTGTTCTCAATACTCTGTGACCATGGCTTTCAAGATAAAGGTGAATTTAAGACTATTTCCCAAATTCTGCCTAAACCTTAAACTTAAAAACATGAGAAATTTGAGGCATGAGATCACTAATGGAAAGGCTGTAGAGTTGATAATCTTCTGTATTGCTTTTATGATTACCATATGTGTAGAGGAGCAAGTAATGGAGATTTCCAGACGTCATTGTGTTATCATTCCATTAAGCTGAAGTAGAAAGGAATAATAATGAAGAATAAAAGATTAAAAACTCATATGCTTCTGTAATAAAAATAAAAGAACGAGGTTTATTACAGAAGCAGTGTGACTATTGTAGAAATCAATGAATAAAGAGTATGGGTTATTAGACAGTGGAATATTTTGCTCACAAATACAGTGTTACATTGTACAGTACATGGGCAAAAATTTATTTCCAAATGTTGTGTGTGTGAATTGAAGTGAACCAAGCAGCCACTCCAAACTTTCCTCATTGTCCAATAACTGCAAAGTTTATCAATAGGTAGATTAGAGGAGTTATTATTGTGGAGCTCCTGTAGCTCAGTGGTTAGAGCATTCGCCTTACAAGTGTGACACCTTTATTTCAAATCCAGGCAGGTCAGGACGAAACTTTGGGCAAGTTCCTCACTCCACACGCCTAATAATAATCCATCCCCGCAAAAAAACACAATAATGACATATGTCATTTCAATCCACGACTGTTTGTGTGGGACGCTGTTGAGCGCAATTGGCTGCCGCGATTCGCCCACAAATATACAGTCAATTCACTTTACAGTATATCCTGTGAAGCGCTTTGAGACGTCGATAAGATGTGAGAAATGCTATATAAAATACAAGGATTATTATTATATTACACATGCTCCCTCCGCTCGCCTGCTTCAAGCCCTGCTCGACCCATAATAATATTAATAATAATCCTTGCATTTGATATAGCGCTTTTCTCATCTTATCGACATCCCAAAGCGCTTCACAGAATATACTGTAAAGTGAAGTGACTGTATATATTTGTGGGCGAATCGCGGCAGCCAATTGCGCACAGCAGTGTCCCCACAAACAGTCATGGATTGAAATGACTGATTTATTATTGTGGGGTTTTGGAGGGATTATTATTAGTTGTGTGGAGTAAGAAAACTTGCCCAAGGTTTCACCCTGACCTGCCTGGATTCGAACACAGGTTTCCCCAGCTTGGTCTCCCCAGCTTGCAAGACAAGTGCTCTAACCACTGAGCCACAGGAGCTCCCATTATCAGTATTTGTGCTTTCACTTCCATTGTGCTGATCAAGACAATTGTCATCAGTCGCCGTTGGTTAAAAAATTAATTTAGAAATGTTAAAAAGTATAACTAGAGCTACTGTGATGTGCTTCCTGATATCATGGCACGGAGAGAACATTTGTCTGATTCTTGTTCAACAATTTTGATGGTTGAATAAGGGCTAAAGTTCAACTCAATAGCACAACAACGGGTAAAAAACAATAATGGCATGAAAATTGCATCTCACAAATAAGCTGGAGCTCAGGTCTGAACAATGTAGTTCAGTACTGGCTGCGGGAATTGAAATGTTTCCCAGTGATCTCCATGGCATTGGTTGACCATTGGCCTTTCCCTCCTGTTTGATTAATTGGACCTGCCAAAAAAAACTTTACATGAAGACGATACCTCTTTAAAAGAATGGTGATATCACACCAAAAAAGAAAGTTATTGTTACAGTGAAATCGTCTACATTCCTCCTGTTGTGTTTTCTAAGTGTTGTCAATGCAGAATTGGTTTAATTGGTATCAATAGTAGTGGAGTCCTGTAGCTCAGTGGTTAGAGCGCTCGCATTACAAGCGAGAGACCTGGGTTCAATTCCAGGCAGGGCGAAACCTTGAGCAAGTTTCCTTACTTCACACGCTTGATAATAATCCCTCAAGAAAAGATTGGTCATTTCAATCTACGACTGTTTGTGGGACACTGCTGTGTGTAATTGGCTGCAGCGTTTCACCCACCAATATACAGTCAATTCACCTTACAGTGTATTCCAAGAAGCGCTTTGAGACGTCTAGAAGACGTGAAAAGCACTATATCAAATGCAAGGATTATGATTTTGATTATTATGATTATTATTATTTCAGCCTATTTCCCCGAACTCTCTAGAACTCCACCCTGGAGTCCCTTTATCTTATACCTTCCTTCGCCTCCTTCACGGTTTGTCTCAAGACCATTCTCATTGACCGTGCCTCCTGTTATCTCAACCATCTCCACCCCCCTAACCATCTCCACCCCCCTCCACCCTGCCAAATCCAACCCCAGGTCAACTGTCCAGCACCTCAGATGTGCTTGTAACATGAAAGGCTCCATATAAATTAAATTAGTTACAACAACAACAAAATAACATTGTATAGCGCCTTTCATGTCAGGAGGACGTCCCAAGGCGCTGGACAGTTATTGCTTCAGACCCGAGCTAAGGACGGGGTGGGGGGTGGAGCGGGGGGTAGGAGTCGCCAATGGACCATTGAAGAGGAGAGTCTTGAGTTATTGTTGTAGTTACTACAGTATTGAGTAATATACATATGAGTAAAAAGTGAAAAGTTTTAAACTGGAATAATGAAACAATTTTTTTAATACAAAATTGTGCATAGCATACGCTTGAGTAGCGCAATCATTTTGATTTAATGTCAAGGTAAAGCAACACATGAAATTTTAAATTGTGATGCTGGGATTATAGTGTAGCAGACGCGAAGCGAACTGCTCTGTCTGCTCTTGACTTGGCAACATCCCAGATGTCTAGTGCGAACATTAAAAACCCTCTCCAGGTACATCCTCTTCCTCCCTATAGGTACAACATCACTTTGGGTGGTAGAGACAGCAGTAAGTCTCAATGCACATTGCCTTTGCGGGATAAGAAGTAGGACTTCAAAGTCTGTTTGCTTTTTGCTTGCCTTGCACAAAACAGATGGGCAAGATTTTAGACTCATTATAGCTTCCGCACACAGGCATTCAGAATGCTGTTGTGCCAAAATATATTTTAGTTGGTGCCGGTATAAAAAGGATTTCTAGCAGCGCTGGGTGAATATTTAAATCTTGATCCAGACATATTTGCAGAACTTGTTCACACCATTTTTATGTTTGTGCCTGGAGTCTGTGAAAACAGCCAGAGTGTGAGATCAGGTGTTGAAGTGTTCATTCCTCCTGAACCCACAGCTCCCAGGAAATCAACTCCCAAACACAGGCACAGCGGCCATTTAGATAAACATTCCATTGGAAAGATTCACATTTTAGCCAAATTGGTGACTTTGGTATCTCCGGTGTCATTCTGCTAATAAAACTGGGCCCAAAGACATTTTTGTTACCAGAAATGTTAATCAATTTTAATGGAGGCGTTGAATGAAACACATCAAAGGAACTCTTTCCCCGTTATTACCGTTATTATCTGTAGGAACAAGATGCAGGTATCCTGCTGTTCTGGGGCAGAGACACCCTCACTGTCATTTATGAGCAAACTGAGTTCTCCAGGTGTCCTGGCAAAAATGACCCGCATAGTAATATGGTCATTCACTTCTTGGCTGTTTGTAGGCACATTTGGCTGCCCAGTTTATCTACAAAAATACAGTCACTGACCTTGACACACACAAAATATACAACATCAATTCACGTTACAATATATCCTGTGAAGTGCTTTAAGACGTGTCAATAACATGATAAGGTACGACATCAAATGCACGAATTATTAGTGAAATCCTGTGAAGCATTTACTGGTATCCTGGTCAATGTGAAAGATGCTATGTCAAAGGCAAGGATTGTTATTAATAATTAGAATTTGTTACCACCACAATGAATGATATAATTCTCAATGATATCTCTATTTAGCAAGAAACTAATTGAAAATAGATTTTCACCCATTTCCATTTAAACTGCACAACCGGCCTCTTTAATGTTGAAAAACTAACATCTTCTATGGTGACTTGGAAATTATATCTTTTCCAAGTCTCTTTTGATGCTGTAATGTGTAGGGAATATAAACTGTCAGCAACAACAATATAGCATCCTTTACATAAGCTAGTGTCTTGAAGCATTTCACAATGGCGAGGAGGACACTGAGCAAAGAGAGACGCCATGGAGAAAAGACGGGACCATATCCACTGGCGAAGAGACAGGTTCTAGCCTGCCGTTAAACCTGACTTCCATCTCCATATTGTTGTCTCGTGGCGAGTGAAGCAGTTTAATGTGAAAACATTATAAACTCTGCCTCGAGACTGAAACAGAGAGAATACGCTTTCTACCGCAGTACTTGCAAGCGGTAATCCAATCCTTTCATCTCATTCCTTGGAGAATTTTCATGTTTGCCAAAAGCGTTGTGAAGAGAAAATCCCAGGGACACTTCAAATAGCTTCATGATCCATATATTTTTTTCTCAGGACAATGCAGCATTAAACGATGACAAGACTGTTCGGCTGCTTTTCAGTTGTCAAGATGTACATCATTCCAGCGATATCCTGTGCTTAATTTTATGATTACCTCACTCTCCTAGAGCTCCACTGACAGAAATCTCAAGCCATATCTTTTCTACTTCCACTAATTGTGCCATAAATGTCTGTGTCTGTCAGGGAGAAGGTCAAAGGATGTACTGTACCCAAGAGGTACATTAAGTATGTAGGATAGTAGATGGTTGCAAGAGTTATATTTCAATCAATGGAGTTTGATGACACCATCAACCACAGATGTGAAGCTCTCAAGATTCATAAATACCAACCAAATCCCAAGATAGCGTTGTTGCCATAAGTTTACTTATTGTCTGTACCTAATGCACATTGAATACTTTATAGTGATTCTAAAACACATATACTCTACAGTATAGTTAAAGAAAAGTAGGGGTTCCCCCTGCTGGCTGTGCAGTGTGTAACTGACATCAAGGGCGATTCCAAGTCTGTGCTGAGTTTGGTGTACCTCATCCAAGATCGACCACCTAGGTACACTAACTCAGCTCAGGCATGTGGAGCAAGCAAACTTGACCTGCCTGGAATCGAACACAGGTCTCTCTCACATGTGAGCTACTGGATTCCACATCCTGGGGTGGTGTTCTAGTGTGGAGGTGTGGTCCTTTGGAATCGATGAGACCCGAGTCTGCCAGTTCAGGGGGATGTTAAAGATGAAAAAAGAAAGGTGTTTCTCCCAATGTCCTGAACGAGAATCCCTCCCAGATACAAAGTGGTCACTCACCTCATTGTTGTTCGGTGAGACATTATGGGGTATATTATTAATAAGGAGGGAGGTGGGGATGGGGTCAAGGGAGCTGGTGGTGGGTTTCATTTTATGGAGGTGAGCAGTGCAGGCGGGGGGAGAGATAGGGTGGAAGGTATGTGATGGGGGGTGGAAGGGAGATGGATCCTGGGGGAGAGCTTGTGGGGAGGTAGCAGAGGATGGGGTAGAGGAGGCTGAACGAATCCCCTTGATTTTTGATTCGAGGAAATCCAGCATCTCCTCGCAGTTGGAGTTGGAGGATAGGATGGGTGAGGAGTGGGAGAGTAATTGTGGAGGAGGTAACTGGAGAAAAGGAGCCTGGGGTTGTCTTTGGCTAAGATTAATTCAGAGTAGTAGGAGGACTTGGCGGAAGCTAGGGTGGAGCTGTAGGCCTTGGTATGGTTACAGCTCAGAAGAAGGCCATTGGACCCATCGTGTTAGTATTGAGTTCTTACTGTAGGATAATGTGGCTTAGTTGCAAGGGACATTATTGAAAGAGAAACTCACTTGTTCTTCGGCAAGAGATGGCTTTGCAGTGTATTATCTACTGGAAATATTTAAACTGGCTGGTGCTTGAACTCCATTCTGCCTCTTGTTTCAGGAGACCCTGTGCTCTGGCCTTTCCACAACATCTAGCCTGAGTCACGTGACCAGTGCATGGCTTCTAATGCTTCAGTCTTGGCCTGTTTGCCGTGGTCGTATGTGTGATATATGTGATATATGAGTGTGACAAGGTCTTTGATCAATGGCAAAAGCAGCAAAAAAAATCAACTTTTTCATAAGTTTAAGATGGCCCAGTAATGTGGCCTTTATTTATATAACCTGACCTTGACTTCCAGATTTCCTTCAAATTTATTCACTTTTATTGGGCAAATAAGGTCTATTCCTCAAAAGCCAACTAAATTCTCCTTCCAGTGGTCTCACTTCTTGCTTTCCTGTCAAATCCAGTATTCTTTATCCCCTATTTTTATATTCCATCAAAACTCACATCAATTTTAAGTGAAAAAGAGGCAATTGTAAGTGTTTGTCAACAATTAAACTCATTACAATAATAAACATTAAAAAAAATAATAATACAAAAATAGTTCATTATGAACTCATATATCTAACAGAGCTGATGAAAATCCATACAGTCTAGACATTGATGATAGGCACTATCTGTGAGTGGCTCAATTACATTGATGTATTTGGCAGCAAAGCTCAGTCTTGAATATTGTTCAGATCAGTGGCTCAAAGGTTCATTGCACATTGGTTGGTAATCCAACCCTTAAATTAGATCCACAATTCCCATTATTTCAAGCTTCAACCTTCCCAGATGAGATCTGTTGCATTGTGTGTTAGCCTGGCTCGGTTGTGACACTCTCACCTCTTGTGTCAAACGTTTTGAAGGTTCAAACTCCAAGTCTAAAGAACTTTGAACTCATATAGTCCAGACTGACATGCCCGAGCAGTACTGGGAATGTGTGGCAGGTGCTGTATTTCAGATGACAAGTTAAACCATTAAACTGTTGTGGTAGACAGCGCTCTGAGACGCTGCCCGGCGTGGAGGGCGCTATATAAATCAAAGTTGTTGTTGTTGTAGACATTACAAGTTCTACAGCACTATTTGAAAAGAGAAATGACTTTCTCCAGGTGTTTCAGTCAGCAATACCCAAATAAAATTGATCATTCACTTTATTGCTGTTTGTGGGACAATAATGTGAATAATTTGGCTGCCCTGTTTACCTACAAATCACACGATTACTACATTTTGCAGTATAACCTGTAAAGAGCTTTAAGACATCCGCCAGACATGAAAAATGCCAAATTAAATGCAACAATTGATTTTATTATTACTGTATTATAATAATAATCTTCTCAAAGTAACAGGTTAAGTTACTGGAGACAGACAATGCTTCTAATGTTTAATGTTTCTAGCCTAAATGAATGGTTCCCACTTTCACTTTATATTGTCTGACTGAAAAATAAGCATTGAACAGTATAAATCTGTAAAAATAGGTCCAAAGCGCTTTGAAATTTGATGTATTCATTTGGGCCTAGACAGGGTACTTGACAGATGTTAGAGGTGTTTTGGCAGTTTTACTGCAAAAGTACTACTTTATTATTTTTTGTCGACATATAATAATGGGAAAATATCCATGCTAGGTGTATGTGTTCACTCCAATAAAAGGTGGATTTATACAATCTACCAAATCAACCTAACTATGGAGAAAGGATCTCTTGTCCTCTGAATATGAGTTAAATTATTGAATGATGTTAATGTAGGATCATATTTTCATGAGTTAAGGAAGCCTCAGTGAGAACCCAAGCGAGGTGGATGTTGAAGAACAACAACAAAATTACATTTGTAGAGTGACTTTCTTGTCAGGAGGATGTCCCAGGGCGCAGGACAGTCAATGTTTCAGACCCGAGCTGGGGTCGAGATCGTGGGGTGGAGGAAAACGAGAGGATTTTGGGGTGACCGATGGACCTTGAGGCAGGACCTGAAGGAGGATAGGGAGGCAGATGAACTCCAGGATAGAATTCCAGAGGTTTGAGGCAGAGTGTGTGAAGGGGCCGAATGGCCTACTCCTGCTCCTAATTCTTATATTCTTATGTTCATAGAAGTATAGAGTCGTCAACAGTATCAAAAGCGGTCGAGGTTGAGAAGGATGAGGAGACAGAGAGAGCTCTGGTCACAGGTGGACAGAATGCTTTGACCAGGACTTATCTCTGAGCTGTGAGCAGCACAACACACAGATTGGTAAGGTTTTCAGAGGCAATGCTGGGAGCGGGACGAGCGAAACTGGGAACCACAAGTGAAATGGCACAAACAATTGTTCAACTCAACTCTGCTTGATTACTATAAATGTAAATATTGACATTAGCTCTGACAGATTCATATTTCCTTTTGTAATTCCTATTTCTATCATAAGATCAGCAAATGTCACTTAGGTCATTTTGTATCAGGTATGTATAAAAAATATGTGGCTGCTTATTATTTGCATATGTCTATATATGTATTCATTTCAATTCATTGCATGGGATCTTTAACATTCACCTTCAGACAGACAAACAAGACCTTGGTTCAAGGTCTCATCTGAAGGATGGATTATTATTAATGATATATTGATATATAAATAGCTTTTAATTCAACATTGTCGGGATAAAATTTGAAATGCATATATAGACCCTCATTCTTTGAGACAATCGTCTTCTATACGTCTCAAAGCGCTTCATAGAATACACTCTACTGTAAAGAGAATTGACTATATATTTGTGGGCAAAACAATCATGTTTTCAGAGAACTTTTATGTTCTAAAACTACAGTAAAAATAAATTTGTCGCAATTTGTTAAAACCTCCAATATTCTTATTTTCTGAACATTGCTTGGAGACAATGAAAGACAATGCAGTTAACTAAGCAGATTTTGCCCCTTTGTGGCTGTTTGGAGTTACTGCGTTTTATATAATAATAATAATCCTTGCATTTGATATGGCGGCTTTTCACGTCTTATCAACGTCCCAAAGCGCTTCACAGAATATACTGTAAACTGAATTGACTGTACAGTATATTTGTGGGTGAAATATGGAGCATAAGTAAATCTTGTGAAGCACATTGAGACGTCCTCCTTACATGAAATGTGCTATTTACCAAATGTAAGTGTTATTATTATCCATTGTCAAGACAGATTCATATTTCCTTTTGTAATTCCTATTTCCATCATAACACCAGCAAATGTCACTTGGGTCATTTTCTATCAGTTATATATAAAAAAATATATAGCTGCCTATTGTTTGCATATGTCTATATGTGTATTCATTTCAAATAAGGAATTTGCTGCACAAAATAAATCCCTTCCCAAGGACCATCTTCAAAATTCCTGTTTGAAGGGAAGTCTATTTTTCCATTGGGAGGGCGTTTGCATCTGAAAAGGTTGTCCACGGTACTCCTTGGCTTGGCCCTCAGTCTCCTGAGGTCTCTGCCAATACTCTGATCAGGCTTTTCCATGATCCAACTCCAAACCCGTTACATATGATTAGGTGTCAGTTTCCGGTTGGTGGCACTCTTACCTTTTGGGCAAATGGATGTGGAGTCCAGGCCCATATTGGGCCCATGTTTGGCTCCTCCAGATCTGCACTGGAGTGTCAATCTGCATTAAGATCTTAACATTGTCAACGGTGCCATACTCCACGTGAGACATTAAACCAAGATGCCATTGTTTATCTGTGCCGGCAGACAATCAAAGATCTTATTTATTTCACAGTTCAAAGTTTTATGTTGAGAAGTTCAAAGCGCACCTCAGCAAAGTCCCTTTTTCATCTACAGCTTTTTTTTAAATGATTTTCTGACGCCAGACGTAGGTTGAAGGGAGTTGGACAGAGGATGAGATGCATCAAGTAGCAGTCATTATTAGATGCTAAATGCGGGTTTTAACACTGTGTGTTAAACCTCGCCTCTCAAGCGAGAGACCTGGGTTCAATTCCTGGCAGGGCGAAACATTGCAGATATTTTCTTACTCCAACCACCTCTGCTTACCTAGCAGTAAGTAGGATCCCGGTTGCTAGTTGTTTTTCTAGGTAATAATTCCTTCACAAAAAAATCACCACTGTTTATGGGACACTGCTGTACACAATTGGCTGCTGCGTTTCACCCACCAAAATATACAGTTAATTCACTTTACAGTATATTCTGTGATGCTCTTTGAGACATCTAAATGACATGATAAGGCATTATATCAATTGCAAGGATTACTATTATTCAATATGTAGGGAAAAGTAGCAAAAGATAACTTTCATGGTAGCAAATTCAGCCCTGTAGTCCTTCACCTTTTGATGTATAATGTGATTGAATCGAAAGAATAGACAAGTTTAACTGAGAATAAAGTTTGATGAACTACATGATGGAAGTTCTACCTGTGACCATTTAGAAAGGAAAAAGTAAATAAGGGCACACCCTCTCCTCTACCACTTCTCTTAAATTATTATTAAATTATTATTTCAGATCTCAGTAATGATGTCCTCATTCATTGTCGCCTGACCCAGTTTCCAAACTCATTGTAGCTGTATGTTCTACACAAGCTGACACCAAACCATGAATGTTCAGTCTCACGTTGAAGTGGGAATGCTATTAATTGAGGGTTTCATATCCTAAATTGTTGAGTGAAAGTTGGGACATTTTGAAGAAATCGTGAGGGTTTTTATTCCATTTACAATATCGATAGTATGACTGTACATTTATAACAGTAATAATCCAACATCTGCAGGAGCTCTCAAAGCATATCACTATGTGTTGTAAAGTGCAGTGACTATGTAATTTGTAGGCAAACACAGAAGGTAAATTGCACACAACATTGTCCCACAAAAAACCATGAAGTGAACCATGTAGCGCAGTTGATGTAGTTTACATGGACTTTCAAAAGGCATTTGACAAAGTGCCACATGAGAGACTTATTAGGAAATTAAAGGCCCATGGCGTAAAAGGGACAGTGGCAGCGTGGATCCACAACTGGCTGCGAGACAGAAAGCAGAGAGTTGTAGTGAGCGGCTGTTTTTCAGATTGGAGGGAAGTGAGCAGTGGTGTGCCACAGGGATCGGTTTTGGGACCATTGCTGTTTGTAATCTACATCAATGATCTGGACTTGGGTGTACGGAGTACAGTTTCCAAGTTTGCAGATGACACTAAGTTAGGGAGAATAGTAAATAGTGAGGAGGATAGTAGCCATCTGCAAGAGGATATAGACAAATTGGTAAAGTGGGCAGACACATGGCAGATGAAGTTTAACGCAGAGAAGTGTGAGGTGATGCATTTTGGGAGAAGAAATGAAGGGAGGCAATATAGGCTAGATAGTACAATTTTAAATGGTGTGAAGGAACAGAGAGACCTGGGGATTTGTGTTAGTGACTCGTTGAAGGTGGCAGGACAGGTAGACAAGGCTGTTAAGAAGGCATATGGGATACTAGGCTTTATAAATAGGGGTATAGAGTACAAAAGTCAGGAAGTGCTGACTAACCTCTATAGGACTTTGGTGAGGCCTCAGCTGGAATACTGTGTTCAATTCTGGTCACCACACTACAGAAAGGATGTGAAGGCATTGGAAAGGGTACAACGAAGATTTACTAGGATGGTGCCAGGATTGAGGGACTTCAGCTATGAGGAGAGGCTAGATAGGCTAGGGTTATTCTCTCTGGAGCAGAGAAGATTGAGGGGAGACCTAATAGAGGTTTATAAGATCATGAGGGGTTTCGACAGGGCAAATAGAGAAAAACTATTTCCACTCGTGGGTGAATCTGTGACTCGTGGTCACAGATTTAAAATAGTTTCAAGGCGCAGTAGAGGGGAGCTGAGGAGAAATTTTTTCACTCAGCGAGTTGTTCGAATCTGGAATGCATTGCCTGAAAAGGTGGTGGAGGCTGATTCGATAACAACTTTTAAAAGGGAATTAGATCTTTATTTAGGGAGAACGGGTCTATTAGGCTATGGGGAGCGGACAGGGCAGTGGGATTGAATCGCTCTTTTCAAAGAGCCGGCACAGACTAGATGGGCCGAATGGCCTCCTTTTGTGCCGTAAAATTCTATGAATCTATGAATCTATGAATGACCAATTTTGTTTGGAAGAAACTGGGAAAAATTCCCTTCTCGTTTTGAATAGTGCCATTGCATGTTTTACATGCTCCTGAACAGGAAGCCGAGATCCTAGTTTAATGTCTCATCAAAACAACAACTTGGATTTACATGGCATCTCAGAGCGCCTCCCAATAACAGATCCTGGGGCCGAGCCGGGGGAGGGGAAAAGGTGACCGAAAGCGCGGTTGAATAAAAGGTCTTTAGCCTCGACCTGAAAGTATTTCCAATCCAAGATGGTGGCTAGCGTTGTGTAAAATACTGTAACAGAGAACTTTATTGTGCCAAGGCATGATCAGAGGTGAATCCAGTTGATGATGGTGGTTTGAAACACTGCCATTTTCTAAAAGATTCAATGTGATAATTACCTCATTGAGTTACTGGCAAGATTCAAATGTCTTCCATTAACCAGTGGGGGGTGGAGGTAAGGGAGGGGAACTCCCACCAGGGCTCATCGCAGTCTGGCACAAATGGGAGGTTTGGCAGGAATATCAAGCAGTTTGGCAAGATTCCTCCTTCTTTACCGTTGGGAGAAATAACCCAGCGTGAGACGAAAGGCTAAACAGGCTGCTTCTGTTCTCTAAATGTGTGATTTCAGAGGCTGATTTATCCCCATCACTGTGTGTGTGTGTGTGTGTGTGGAAAGCCTAGGAGATTGCAAAGAAGAAGGAGTTAGGTAACCAATGGGATACATCCCAGCTCTGTATTTAACACTGGGTTGTCAGTCAAATTTACTATATTACATTTTAACACAGATGCCTCCAACCCAAAGAGAGGACTCTAAAATTTCCTTGCAAAATTCAAGTCACTTTGGGTTCATTTATTAAAAACAAAAATCCTAATCTAGTAGGATTTTTTCCCCTCCCTTCCTTGATATTTGTATGTGATATTCTGGCACCTTGAATGCCAAGCTTGCAGAATGGCAAGGTAACCAGATTCACATAATTGCACCAGTCTCTCACACTCTCTCTCTCACTCTCTCTCTCTCACTCACATCTGAATAATACGAGTCATTTTCAACACCATATCCAAATGATTCCTCCTGTTCTAGCCCAACACAACTTGTTTTGTTGTGTGGAGGAGGATATTGGAGTTGAGACTAATCCTTGCAAAACATCTATCCTTAACGGGGGTCACTGTATGGAGGCAAAGAGCAGGAACCCTGGTCAGTACTTTTTCCCTCCTTAGCCTCTGGGCAGACTTGTACAAGACCATTTGTACTGTTCTGGCCCACTGCCTCAGCTCAGCCCATCAGTGAATTCTTCATAACCTGTTCTTTAGGGAAAAAAAAGCTGGCCAAGAAATAGAAATTTCCCTTGATCTGCCAGCAATACAGGGTTAATGGTGTTAAAATTGGGGGTATTCATCAGGACAAATTCATGAATTTATTGAGCAATTCAAAGTTTGACACAGTTTGAAACCTGGCAGATGGTATCACTGGGATAATTCATGAAACTTTTGCAAAACAACATCTATTTGCATAAAAATGCGGCATTAAATGGTATCCTTTACTAAAAATATAAACAGCAATAAATTCCACAGTTTAGTCTTTTATGTTGAATTACCAGTTGATAGAACCATACACAAAAAAACCTTCTCAACAACATATATAGTGCATCGTAGACAAAGTGAAAAATGCTCATTCTTCAGACTTCTTGTAAGGTTATCCTCTTTATTGTAAAGAAAACGATGTCATATATCTTACACAAATTGTCATTATTATATAAACATTTTAATGCAATGTGGCCCTTTATCCGGTGACCGAAAAAAACAATATAAACATTTCTGATATCATATAAATCATTGCATAACTACAAACTTCAACTATACTTTTCATTCCTATTGAAACATCTATACCTAGATTATATTTGGCACTAATGTAAAGGAAGTGTAAAATCCATTAATACAGTAACTGATTTGGTGCAGAATGGTTTAAGTTATCAATAGCGTTAAGGTATTTTTGGCAATACTGTTAGACTATGCTTCTAGCTTTTCTCCAAGTTGCTTGATCAGTTCAGCCAGCTCTTCTGTGTTTTGAGATTTCTCTTCAAGGAGTTCGTATCGGAGGCTCGAAATGTCTTGTTTGATTTCTTTGAGTTCACCTTGAAAATAACGAGAAGCAGACAGATGAACAATTAGCCGAGATTGAAAGGCATGACATTTACTGGCTTAAAAAACAAAGACATCCAGTACTGAAATAACCGAATGAAAATATGACATGTCGTATGTTAAATACAACTAGTGATAATTAGCACATTGTTGATAAAAGTGCTTCACACAGCCAGTATTAGTCAAAAACTCACCATAGATATGACCCTTGCAAATTAATGGGATAATGCATTTGCATTACTATTCCTTGTTAAAAAAAACTGATTTCACATAGTGCTTTATCACATTAAAATATAATGTGTTTCACAATACTCTAATTAGGAAATCAGCATATTTCTAGGCAAACGTGGAGGCCAGTTTGTGTGTGGCAATTGCCCACAATTGATCAGCACACAAGGAGAACATTCCCTTCTTTCATGTAGTTGCATGGGATCTTTAATGTCCAACTGAACACAGGACCTCAGCGTAATGCCTCATCCAAATGATGGCACCTTGAACAATCGAGGAACCTTCTTCAAGCACAGAACTGGAGTGCCAGCCTAGACCATGAGCTCAAATTAAGTCAGTCTGGCTCAGCTTGAAGTCTCTGGGTCAGAAGACTATAGGTTCATGCGATTTGAGTTGAGGATCTGGTCTTCAACCCAAACCGCATGATCTATAATCTTCTGACCCAGAGACTTCAAGCTGAGCCTGACTGAATAATATTTTTAAACTAAAGGGAATAGAGAATATGGGGATAGGACGGGTAAGTGGAATTAGGATAGAAGATCAGCTATGATCTCATTAAATGGTAGGACAGACTCGAGGAGCTGAATGGCCTACTCCTGCTTCTTATGTTCTTATGTTCATTGTTTGGAATATAAAGTGCTCCCAATATACAAACACAGCTTGGACTAACCTTCATTCACTTCATCATTTTCTTTATCTATTTGTGCTTTCAGTACGTATCGCTTGATGAGACGTTTCATTATCTTCTAGAGATTAAAACAAGCAAGAAAATGAACAATGAACTGTTAATATTAATATCATACCCTGGAATACTTCAAGTGGCCTCAGAATCTGTCCGGCTCTTTGCACTTTCATTTCCAATAAACAATCAAGCAGAAAGCCAGATTTTAAATATAGCACCAAAAACGTGAAAATTGGGACATTATCAGCAATATAATTATCCAATCACAAGACAATCTCAATGTTAAAATCTGTTTCCCTTTCCCCCAAAAAAACTTCACCAAGTGGTTTAGCTCAGAGCTGCTTGAAACTCTATTGTAGCTGTTGGCTATGGTGTATGGAATGTCAGTATCAGGTCCCAGGATAATAATATCTACATTTGATATAATGCCTGTTACAGTGGGAGGCTGTCTCTAAACAACAACACAATAATAAAATTGCATTTATATAGCGCCTTTCACGTCAGGAGGTATGGAGGTGCTGACGCGAGTCAAACAGGATGGCCTTGGTCTTTGAGAGCCTTGGGACATCCTCCCGACGTGAAAGGCGCTCTTTAAATTTAATTTTGTTGTGGTTGTTGTTGTTGGTCTTGTTGTCATTCAATTGCAGGAAGTTAGCTCTCATCCAGGACTACAACAACAACAATAACTTTGATTTATATAGCGCCCTCCACGCTGGATGGCTTCTCAGAGTGCTTCAGTATAATGTAGCACTCTGTACTATAATGTAAAGTGTAGTGATTGTGGATTTTGAAGGCAAGTGGGGCAGCTTATTTTTGCATAGCAATGTCTTACCAACACCAATGAAGTGAATGACTCATTTTATCCTGGGAATCATTGGCTCACTAAATGCAAGACACTCCCTTCTCTTTTCAAATAATGCCACGCGACCTTTAGGATCCCACTTGCACAAGGCAGAGAGGGCTTGGATTCATTGTTCATCTGAAGATTGGCACCGTCAACAAGGCAGCACATCCCCAGCGCTGCACTGCAGTGTCATCTTAGACGATATGAGTTCTAAGTGGAGTTTGAAAACAGCATATTTTGATTCAAAAGCGAAAGTGCTACAAATTGAGCCAGGCTGACACACAATACTGGCTTCATGTTTGTTTGGACTTTCAGCCAACTAGAATTCAAAAGCTGTGCTCCGCAGCCCAGCGGTTCCATGCACCGTTACCATCGGTGTGAAGCCAGTCAGACATCAATGGGGCAGAAAGTTCGACTATTTGATAATTACCCTTTCACACATTGCAATTTTCCCCCTGTTTTAGTTAGTTCAACAATTCTCACTGGAGTACCCGGCCTCAACTCTGAGTTCAAATCCAATCACGAGATTTGAACCCACATCCCTCTGTGGCAAGAATGCTACCAACTAAGCCAAACCAACACTTTGCTAATAAGATTTGCTGAGGAGTGAGTTTCGAAGCTGTAAGATAACCCTGGAGAGCAGCCAGACTGAGGTGAGCAGACCAGCAGTGCGACCTGTTCATTATCTGCCATAATGCTGATGTGATATTACAGCCTCACGAGAGTTTGATAGAAATGACAGAAAGCACAGTGTGCTCGATTGTTGGCTTTAACATCTTAAGTTCTTGTGTTTTGCAGGACAGGTTTCAATTTCTTGGAATGTCTGCTTAGCATTTTCCATTACACGGCTGAGGATTAACATGTGTGTTGCCTCCTGCAGTAGACGGAATGGTGAATATTGGATGTTGGCAAGTGAAGAGAGGAGAATAAATCAATAAATTGTCTCTCAGGATTGCAGCATTGCTTTTGAATTGTATATGTTATACACCATGTGCAATATTATATAGAACCCCTTATTGTCTTAAATACTTAGACTTTACTGTTGACGTGAAAGACACTATAAAAATTGATTGATTGATTGATTGATTGATTGAGTGATTGATTGATTTGAAATCAAGTGTGAATCTTTTATTGAGGACAAAACAGATTCATTGTAGTACTTTAGAAGCCCAAATTTCTCAGTCTTAGCCTTAAGATTATGATCTTAAAATTCAAGATTAAGAGTAAACAGTCTTCAATTCAGTCTTAATTTGGAAGCTGGTTTTTCACACATTCTTTTGGGCACTGCAGAACCTCAACTTGTATAGATAATAATAATAATCCTTGCATTTGATCTAGCGTCTGGAATGTCTGTATGCTATGCATACAGTGTAAAGTGAATTGACTGTATTTTGTGGGTGAAATGTGCCAGCCAATTTCACACAGCAGCGTCCCTCCCACTAACAGTCATGGATTGAAATGACCAATTGTTTTTTTGACAGAATTATTATCCCCAGAAAAGTGATCCACCAATCACCTCACCACTGGGTTCCTCCTGACTGCCAGGTAAACACAGGCATGTAGAGCAAGGAAACTTGCCCAAATGTCACCCTCCCAGGGATCAAACCCGAGTCTCTCTCTTGCGAGGTGAGCTCTCTAACCATTCAGCCACAGGAATCCAAGATAAGATTGAATTTAAGATTGATTTCCAAAATTCTTCATAATATTATATTTTAGGTCAATGATCTTCAGCCTAGGAACATAAGAAATATCCAGCCTCTGATCTTTGTTTAACACATTTACATAAAAGATAACATTATACAGGGCATGGTTACCTACAGTTGTTTGCAGTTACCTGGTATCTCGTTGGCGGATTGCTAATGCTGTTTAAACTGTGATCCTCAGAGCTTCGGATGCTTGAATGCTTACTCTGCCCAAGCTGGAGGAGGTGGGGAGGATGTAAACAGAAAGAAACGTATTAAATGACGACATTTGAAAGTTTTTTTTTGCAGTTCATGTTTGAGTCCTGCAGGAAAGCAGCTTCCATAGTAACATCGAGTTTAGGATTCTTTTCCAAACTTCCACAAAATATTAAATCTTAATTTTTCTACCTCATTATTTCAGTTCTCCTGATAAACGTACTGCAATCCCTAAAATATGGGGAGCACATTATTGAGTATGAATTTCCCAGATGTCGGAAGCAGACTCCCTCTCTCTCTGGTCCTATTCTTGGACAGATGTCCTCATGCTAGATCCTGCATTCACCTTCCAAGTCATCTGTGTGGCATTCAGCATGCCGGGTTGTTACTTAACTGAAACCTCCAGAGTAAAACTATGATTCATGCTAACTGACGGATGATGTATACAGGATAATGGCACTCACACCAGACTAGGGTTCCATCTTAGAGAGCTACCAGTATTGACAAAACACATCCAAATACTGTAGTCTGGATAGTTGGAGATGGTTTTATATATAAACCAACAGTTTAATTGTGGAATGTCTGCCCGCATTGGGAGCTATGAATTAACTGAATGTGTTGGAGGCAGATCCTTAGCCTGTAATTGGTCACTGACTCAATGGCTGTTTATGGGACGCTGCTGTCCACAAACTGGTTGTCACATTTGCCCACAAAATACAGGCAATCCAGTTTACTGTATATCCTGTGAAACATTTTAAAATGTCTCCACGATGTGATAAGGCACTATATCAAATGCACTGATTACAACAATAACAACAACAACTTTGATTTATATGGCGCCCTCCACGCCAGACGGCGTCTCAGAGCGCTTCATAATAACAGACCCCAGGGCCGAGCCAGGGGCAGGGGGTAGAAAGGTGACCAAAGGCCCGGTCGAAGAGAAAGGTCTTCAGCTGAGACCTGAAGCTGGGAAGAGAGGGGGCGAGGGGAAGGAGTGAGGAGTTCCAGAGCCTCGGGGGGTAGTGGCTAAAGGCATGGCCGCCGAGGGTGGAGCGGGGGATTCGGGGGGACATGGAGGAGGCCAGACCCGGTGGAGAGAAGGCATCGGGTGCTGGTCTGAAGAGAGAGGAGATCAGAGAGATAGGGGGGGGCAGAGGAGTGAAAGGATTTGAAAACAAGAATGAGGATCTTGAAATCGATCCTCTCTGGGATAGGGAGCCAGTGAGCCCTGGTCACAGATAGAGAGAACATTGTTTGTGACTTTCACAAGCACAGTCTCTGTACTGTGGGCAGGGCAGAAACCGGACTGGAAGGGTTCAAAGAGGGAGTGGGAGGAGAGGTGGGAGCGGAGTTGGTTTGCAACAACGCATTCCAGTGCTTTTGACAGGAAGGGCAGGTTAGAGATAGGACGGTGGTGGCTGGGGTTTGAGGGATCGAGGGAGGGTTTTTCAAGGAGGGGGGTGATGGCAGCAGTTTTGAGGGGGGCAGGGACTGATCTGGTGGAGAGGGACTGGTTGATGATATCAGCCAGCAGTGGGCAGAGGAGGGGGAGCTGGGTGAGCAGTAGGTTAGCGGGGATGGGATCGAGGCAGCAGATAGTGGGCTTCATTGAGGTGATGGTGCGTGCGAGGGAGGAAGAGAGACGGGGGAGAAGGAAAGTAGGAAGGGGGTCGTGGTAGGAGCAGATGACGGGGAAGGTGAGGGGGACGGAATGGGTAGGTGGTGGTGGTGGGCGACGAGAGGCAGGAGGATGAGGCTGACAAAGAACGGCGGTAACTGTGGAGAGGCTCGAGCCACAGTTGGTGGTGAAGAGGCGTTTGTAACGTTGGTGCAATCGGTATAATTCACCAACGGTATAATTCACCAACGGTATAATTCACCAACGGTATAATTCACCAACGGGCCCCTCACATTGCTGGCCCCCAAAGTAATGCAAAATATCATCGAAATGGGAGGATTTGATCGGGCTTCAATCTTGTCTGTTGTTAAATACAGTTTAGTGAAAACCAGAGCTCTCCCCAGCCCGGGCCAGCGCGAGGGTATTTGGTGCCCTAGGCCAGCCTTCAGATGTGCGCCCCTCCCAGCCGGCTTATCCGATTGGTCTAAAGAACTGCCAATCCATCCATCCATCCACCTATTTTTCAATCAATCAGCGGAGGAGGAGGGTTGGTTGACTGACTTAAGTGTGTAAAGTGTGGAGAGCAGGGAGCCCTCCAGCAGCCCTGGTGTCTGGGCTCACACCTATTTTCTTTGAAAAAAATGTTTTTGCAAGTTGTTATAAATTGATAATATCACAATGTCGGCGAGTTGTTATAACTAAACCTGATCAGCCACAGGATGTGAGTTACAGACGTGTTAATGCTGTAACCAGTTAATATTATTATTATTATTATTATAGCCAGTGACTATAATAGTGTGAATGCTGTGCGTATCTGTTGTTCATCATTCCAACATTTTTCCGCCTAAAGAGGCATCGCACCAGCCAAAAGTTAATTTTTGCATCAAATAAAATTGCGCATTGTGCATTTATTAACCTTACCGTCAGTGACGGACGGGCCCCCTAAGAAAACTGCACTGAGTAGTTTGAAGTCTTACAAACGCCTCTGACCATCAGACTGTTTTACTGCCAACTGCGCTGGAGCAGCTGGGTTTGGTTTTTACGGAGCGGAGATGAATGTTATACCACACTTTATTATTAGTAGTATCCCCCAAACTCTTCAAATCTCCAACTTTCATATATATGTCTACCTCCCGCTTGAAACACACAGAATATGAATACTGTACATGATGTGCCCCAGGACATTGGCACCAAGTCCAGGCTGGAGATTTATTCTACAGAACTACCTGAACAACAGCAAAATTACATTTATAGAGCGCCTTTCACGTTAGGAGGACGTCCCAGGGAGAACGACTGAGAGGCAGAGCTCCATTTATTACATTTCCTTTGAAAATAAAATTTCAAATTTTATTATCAACACATTTTGCAACATTCTATCAGCAGAAGGGGTCACAGAAGAGCAGAGTGCCATAGATGCCCTACAGTAATAAGTTAGTTCTTGTCACTGTACGAGCATGCAAAACTTCTCCATTACTTTTCTGTTGCCTTCATTCCTGCTGTGTTGAAAATGGGGTACAAATACTAACCGCCATGTTACTGCCTCCAGCTTGTATTTACTCTAATAAACTGGCAACGGCCACTTCTGCCCACAGGTCTGACAACATTTTCTATAATTGTTGAATAAGGTCAATGTATGTTCCAGTTCATTACTTGGTTGCTCACTTCACACTGTATTCTCCACAGTGATTTGTTTTCTATTTAATGCTTTACTTTAGCTTTTAAAGATTGTGTGTGTGTGTTTCTATCATTGTGTTTCAAGGACGTATATGGGTGTTTCCTCCTTCCTGCATTTTCATTGTGCAAATTCACACTTGTTGTCTTCTTCACTAACATTGTCTCCAAAATAAATACTTTGTACTCTCATGCAAACAGAAAAATAGTGTCTTTCATTTAGGATACTGTCTCAGGGTGCTTCATAGGGACTGTGGTGCATGCTAAGCATGGATTAAAAAGTAGGATTTGAGGCAGGATTTAAAGACAGAAAAGATGGGGCAAGATAGAAGGCTAAACAGAGAAGATATCCTGAAGGTGAAGGGGATGGTGGGGTTGGAAGGGCTGGGGTGCGTGTGGCAGCCCTCGATATTGCCAAGTGGAGGGGGTGAGCAGAAGAGTGGGGAAGGATCCTTCGCTAGGATGTCTCAAAGGGCTTCACAGAATATACTGTAAAGTGGATTCACTGTATAGTTTGTGGATAAAATGTGACAGTCAATTATGGACAACAGTGCCCCACAAATAGTTGTGGATTAAATTATCACTTTTATAGGTGGGATTGTTGACCAGGACACCTGGAGAGAGAAATCTCTTTCTCGATTTTACATGGTTTTGACATGGATCAGATCAATTCATATCATCTAAGCTGACACTTCCATGCAATGCTGGAGGGTGTTGCATTGTCAGAAGTGTTGTCCTCTGGCTGACACATTAAACCAAGGTCTCATCTGTCTGTTCAAGTTCATATGGCATTGTTTGACAGTTTCTCCTGGTAACCTGGCTGCAAATAAAATTGGTCACTCACTCCAAGGATTATTAGGAGTATTATTATTATTGTAAAAGCCCGTGTATCCAGCACCCTCGGGACCTGGCCAACACCAGTTAAAGCACGTGCCGGATATTTGGCAGAAAACATTTTAAAAATATATATATATTTTAAATAATACATTGTGCCGGATAAATTCCGGTTAATAGAATGGGGACCTTTTTTTGCAGTACCGGTTATATGGAAGTTACGGTTGATCGGGTCACGGATAAACGGGCTTTTACTGTATTATTATTATTATGGCTGTTTGTGGGTCATTGCTGTGTACAAATTGTCGACTGTGTTTTGCCCACGAAATACACACAGTCATTCCATGTTACAGAATATCATGTGAAGTGCTTTGAAACATCACAGCCGTGTATTAAGGCTGCTTCAAATGCAAGAATTATTGATAGTATTATTATCATCAAGCGAGCCAAAGGGTCTGTGTCATTATCCTTGTGGTCTTGTGATGCACATTGTTTAAAATAAGTTACATAACACAAACAGAGAATCAACTCAGGGGAATTCTACCTTGTCCATTTCCGCATCTTCATGCAATTCTTCTTTTCTGCACCTCAGAAGCCTGGCGAGCAGTCTTTTGCTTCTCAGTAGCAGATAGACAACTGACTTGGGGCTTGGCACTAGGTTAAATGGCACAGGAAGAGTCCGTCCTTCTTCAAAGTAAGAAATCCACAGCTTAGCTCTGGCAAACTTCCATTCAACATCAGCGTCGTTCTAAACGCCCAGGTCAGCAGGAAAATAGGAGCTTTAGAACAAAGGATAAAATAGCTGCACTTATATAGTACCTCTAACAAACGAGGAATGTCTGGAAATCATTGTTAAAATACTATAGGGCACATCAAACAAGGAGAGTTAGGGATGTTGACCTTATGTTGCTGTATAGAAAGCATCTGAGAAGCAATTTAACCTCTGTCTAATTCACTACGCTGAACTGAACAGATTCAATTGTAAAGAACTCTAGCAATAACAATAATAATAATCTTAGCATTTAATATAGTGCCTTATCATGTCTTCAAGATGCCTTTAAAGCACTTCAAAGAATATACAGTAAAGTGAATTGACTGTACATTCTTTGAGGGCAAACCACAACAGACAGTTGCGCAAAACAGTATTCCATAAACAGCCATGGATTGAAGTAACCAATTTATTTTTGAAGGAATTATTACCCCCAGAAAAGCAATCCGGCAATCGACTAAAACAGGGTTCCTATTTACTGCTAGTAAACGGAGGTGTGTGGAGTAAGGAAACTTTCCCAACGTTTCGCTCTGATGGGAATAGAACCCAGCTCTCTCACTTATGAGGTGAGTGCTCTAACCACTGAGCTACAGCTCCCCACGATAAGATTGAGTTTAATATTGATTTCCAAAATTCCTCATAATATTATATTTTAGGTCAATGATCTTAATCCTAAAAATTTCCAGCCTCTGATCCTTTTCTAACACATTTGAAAAAAAACATTAAAAAGTGAATAGACTGGAAATTTTGTGGGTGAATCTGTGAAACCCAAAGCAAATATTTGTTGGTATTAATAGTGAGTCACTCGCTGCCTAAGCAACTAAATAAACAATTTTCTCACTGTGCAATTTCCATCCCATTAACTAGAACTCGAGTACTAAAAGTTAAGAAAGGATCTGGCCCCACGTCAACAGTGTGAATTTACATTGTACTGTATATAAATGCATTTTGCTCACAAACGTACAGTCAATACACTCTACAGTGAAGTGTTTTGAGATGTCTGGAAGACATGAAAAGCGCTATATCAAATGTAAAGATTATTATATGACAGCGTTACTGTGTTCAAGGCACCGACCTTTCTATAATCAGGCACTTGACCTTCATGCGATATTACAATTACAGCCCTACCAATGTTCTTACGTAAATGTAGCATCTCTTCTTTAGACAGCAGTTAGAAATGGATCAGAATTTGTTCTTGAGATTTATTATGTTGTTGGGATCTATTGTATTCTCCCTCACCTACATTCCTGTTTTTCCTCATCACTGCAGTACAGGGAAGATGGGAATTGGCTGCCTGGAGGTACCATAGTTTTATTTCTACCAGAACATGTACTTAATAACAATACACCAATTTACCTTGATATAAAATAAAGCCTTTCACAAGGTCTCAGAGCACTTCACTTAGCTGACTCGACTGGTTAGACACAATCTTGCTGATGAACTGCTAGTAATTTTTCAATAAACTTATGGTATTATTGCTAAAATTATGAATACAATGATACAGATACATTAGTTTGTGGAATGCATTGGTGAACAGCTATTGCTGGAACAACAGAATCCCTTAAATCCAGAAATATAGAATTAACATTTCCTGAACTTACTGCAAAAAGAGTTTGCAATAGTTATATTCACTTTCTAGGCTCACTTTTAGAAATGTCCCTTTTGTACTTTGTAATTGAACTTGAAAATATCCGTTGAACAGATTTAGCCTGAGTTCACACCTTTTTGAAAGGAACTTAATTTGTTCAGGGGAACCCATTTCAGAGTTCTCCTCAACAGGCTGCCTTTGCTGCTAAACTATTAAATCTCTCTAACCTATAAACCTCAGTGAATGAGGCTTTTTATTTTTTTAAATAGTGGTTGGCTTTATTGCTCTCTGAAAAAAAAGCAAAAATCAATTCAGAGATGCTGCTTTTTACAATGAAGTCAAGTAAGTCAAGAATCTGTGTGTTCTGAGGCATTGGCAAAGACAGATCAATGTGATATTATGCATAGCAAGCAGACCACTAGCCTGAAAGTAAAATAATTTGCTTCTAATGGAGCTCTGCTGAATGTGTGGGATTTTAGAACACTGCAGTGTTTTTTTTATGGCTTTAATATAGCAGCCATCAAATATTATTTATTTTGGACCTGTAATATTTTTATTCATTAATAAATCTTAATTCTTCCGTTCTCCCAAAGAAAGTGGGCATCCTACAGTAGCTGCTATTTGCTGTTTGATCCTATTATTTAGTGGTATTCCAAGATTTACAACCAACTAGATTGGAGCAAATTACCATTGAGGCCCATTGAATATTAAAGATACTGTTTTGTATTAACACCTTTTTCCTGGGTCTATTGATCTCATTTTTTTCTAACTACTGGACCATTGTATGTTTTAATGCAATGTTTTAATGTATCTGTTATGACTCAAGCTTCACCACATTAAAGACAAGAATATGGTTTAGTCTGGGTAACTGTTTGCAAGTCATTGTACAAATAATTCTTCTGTTTATAGCTGCTCTAGCTCTGACCAACTGTGACTTTGTGACGACAAATGCCACTTTCACTGTTTCAATATGATGCTTCTGCCTTATGAACGCCACTTCAGTCTAGATATTGGCACCAGTGAGATACATGTTGTGATACTCTTCTAAACACTGGTAGTTATTTAGCAACTGTGTGATTAACACACTGACTGGTCCCTGGGTGTTCTGAACAGTGATCTACTCCTGACTCCTTTCTCAATAGTCACTTCCAACCAGCCAGTCGTGCCACTGGGGTACTCTTGATGGCATTGAGCTGCTGGTCAGAGGGTTACAGGGTTACCAGCAAAGAGAGTCAGACATTAGACCTAATTAACAACAGCAGAATTATATTTGTATAACACCCTTCGTGTTGGGAGGACGTCCCAAGGCACTGCAAATTAGGGAGAAAAAAGGTTGTCTGAGGGAACAGGATTCAGTCTAATTCGGCTTTAGTGGGGGCCTAACCTCACTCATCAGATAAATATCAATGAATTGGTACATATTGGGATTGTATTTTCAATGTTTCTTAATGTGATTGCTTAATAGAGTCCAACTGGAATTCCTGTCCCCCACATGTAGTCCCCACCCTGGAAGCAGATTGCACTGAAGCCACGTTCCTGTGGCTCACACTTCACATGCGTGTGATATGTAATCCGTCTGCAGAGCAAAACACACTGTCACTACACTTGACAGTGTATCCTGTGAAGTGCTTTGAGACAAGCTCCTGATGTGAAAGGCGCTATATCAGTTGGAAGAATTATTATTATTACTGTATTATAAATCACATTTCTTAATCAGGAATGAGAGATTGCAGGATGTCAGAGCCTATTATTTGTAAACGGAGTCTGCTCTGCAGGGCCAAGTGGCAGCCACGGTGATAGAAAAAGTCTGTTTGCTTTTACAACAATAGCAACAACAACTTGCAAACCCGTGCTCCCCAAATACATGTCTACCTCTCTTTTAAAAGCTGTTATGGAATCGGCCTCCACCACCTTTTCAGGCAATGCATTCCAGATTCCAACAACCCGCTGAGTGAAAACATTTCGCCTCAGCTCCCCTCCGCTTCTTTCAGAAACTATTTTGAATCTGTGACCTCGAGTCACTGACACACCCACCAGTGGAAACAGTTTTTCCCTGTTCACCCTATCGAATCCCCTCATGATCCTCCTCAGGATTCACCATTAAGTGTGGTGACTGTGATATTTTGTAATAGATTTCTATGAAAGCGATTTTGAAAAGAACGTCACCTCAATTTCCTGATATGAGCTGTTAATCATCGCGATCAGCATGTTCAGAAGAACGATGACCATGGTCACATTGTACACTCCGTACAAAACATAACCGATGTTCTCAATAAACTTGTGGCCATAATTGATGACTACTGACTTGACTTCCGATAAACCAAATATAGCCCAAAACAAGGTTTTAAAGCTCTCTTCAACACTAGGGGGGGAAAAAAGCAAAAATTAATAGTTTTTTTTAGTTTTGAAAAAATAACATTGAACGTGCAGAAAATATAAATACAACACAGCATAGCCTCTAGTGAATCGCCATTTTATCCTAGAGATATGGAGAATGCTACAGAATATTACAGAAATAATATCGTTAATCTAAATATGATCAGTCATAGCTTTCGCCCACAAAACATACAGCAAATTCGCTTTACAGTATATTGAATGAAATGCTTAAATATGTCCCAAGGACGTGATAACATGCTATATCAAATGTTAGCATCATTATTATGGCTTGATCTGTTATATCATTTGAACATGCGGGTATTTTTATTTTACTGGAGTATATTAAAACACCAGTAGAGGGCACTCATGGAAAACTTTTCTTGGTGGTAGGGGCTGCACCTTTGTGACTGTGTTAAGAGATAAATGTGAGGAGATTACTGCATTCCTCCCAAACAAACCTAAACACAACTTTGAACATTTTCTGCACTTTAATTTAATGCCAACACTGGAAAGTTAAATCATCAAATAGAATAGCAGACGGCATTATACAGACGAACAAAATTACATCAGGAAAGTCTACAACATCAACATGTCTCAAAAGTGCTTAATAAAAATAATCCTTGCATTGGATACAGCATCTTATCACGTCATTGAGATGTCTCCAAATGCTTCACCTAATATACTGTAAAGTGAATTGATTGACGTGTGTATTTTGGGGGTGAAAGGCAGCAGCCAATTGCGCACAGCAGAAGAATGTCTTTTCCTGCGATTCAATGAGATCCCAACATTTCCTGGTGTGTGTCCCATCATTGCTGATGTAATCACTGGCTGCAGGGATGAACTATCGCATACAAAATTACTGTCTGCACTGAATTTGTTTGGATTACTGATTCAATTGGATTTTCTACGATTTATATGGTTCGCCTGCAACTCAGACTTGATGTAAGTCACAATAAATGTTGTGATATGACTAATGTCAGTTTTACTGTAGTTATGTATATATAGTAAAAAAAATGATATCAGCTACACTAAATGGATATTAAAATAGGCATAGAAGTATTACCCCAAATGTGCCAGTCCCTATAGCTGATATGGTGCAGAAGGCTGTGCGCATGCTTTATATTTGACAGAGAAAATTGATTTGTTAATAAACTGTTGCAACATGAGAACAGATGTGTTCAGATTCCCCATCAGAAAAGTCGTCATCATTGGCAGAATAATAACACTGTGTTAGCCAATGAATGAGAAATATGGTTCTGTACTCTATGTAAGAATTTTTTTTATTAGTTAAAACATTCCAATTTACATTTTCCTTAATTACATAATTACTGATCAGTGGACGATTGAAAGAATTCCTCGGATCAGAGTTTGACATATTAACCACAAGCTCATTAGGTCTGACAAGGAAGAATTGATGGACTTGTGGAAATCTGTACAATACTGTACATTAATAACATAATGTATCATCTTGGCTCAGTCAGTTACACCAGCTCTCTTGCCTCTAAATCAGCAAGCTGCAGGATCAAACCACACTTTAAGACTTTGGAATCAAATAGTCGAGACTAACACCCCGATCCAATGTTGGGGAAATGCTCCACTATTGGAGATACCTCCTTCATGGGAACATAGGAACAGGAGTAGGCCATTCAGCCCGTCAAGCCTGTTCCGCCATTTAATTAGATCATGGCGAATCTGATCCTTTCAACTAATCCTTTCATTTCCAATTTCCCGTTTTCACCCTATATCCCTCCTTACCCTGATCTACCAAAAATCTATCAACTTAATTCTTGAAGGTGCGGATGGATCCAGCAACCACAACCTTTTCTGGGAGAGAATTCTAGATTTCTAACACGCTTTGAGTGAAAAAATGCTTCCTGATTTCACTCTTAAATGGTCTGGTTCTAATTTTAAGATTATGCCCCCCCGTGTTTTGCATTCCCCCACCAGAGGAAATAGCTTTTCTGTATCTACCTTATCAAATCCCTTTATCATCCTAAAAAACACTTGCAAATCACCCCTCAATCTTCTAACTTCTAGAGCTATTAAATCAACAAATTGCTTTCCGTGCTCTCAGAAGTATAATCTGAAGTCTAAGAAAGTGGGTATAACTTACACAATAGGCAATAACGCACCAAGGTTTGAATGAATTGACAAGTATTATCCTAGATATACAGTACTACAACAACAACACCAACAATTTACATTTATAGAGCACCTTTCACGTCGGGAGGACGTCCCAAGGCGCTGAACAGGAGGCGTGTGACCTGAGCTGCGAGGGGAGTGTTTGGGAAGGGGTGAGACACGAAGGGGAGGTAAAAGAGTTCGGGGTGGAACAAAAGGCACGGTCGAAGAGGAAAGTCTTCAAATCGGCCTTGAAAGAGGAAAGGGAAGAGACGAGACGGAGGGATTGAGGGATGGCATTCCATAGGGTGGGAGCGGAGAAACTGAAGGCCCGGCCTCCGATGGTGGGGCGGTTCGGGCGGGGGGCTTGGAGCAGGCTACAATTTATCGTGGCACCTACAATGCCAGCACTTATGTTATAATGTATTTATTTATTTTTACTGATTTATTACTGAGACTGTGACTGATTATCAATTAATCTATTTATTGTCAGACTGTTAAAGTCTACACAGTTTTGCAAAAATAGTTGAGAAGGCAAAGCCAGCTGAAATGATATGCATCAATTGGGTGAAAAATGTATTGTTTCATACCAGATGTATTGCAATGTCAAATTTGTGATGAAACTACGCACATTTCTCTCCAATAAAATTAAAATTCTCTTAGAAGGAAATTTGGCCATTCTGCCTCACTCTAAGCAAAACCAGATTATAAATCAAGACTTGTTTGGAGGAAATGTTTTTTTTAAAGTATTCCCTTTATCAAATCAATCAAATGTGAATACAAAAGGGGGGCACAATCTAGACCCACAAACATGTAAATTGTAACTAGGATTTTCATGAACAGTGCATTTATAATAATAATAATCTTTTCATTTGATATCGCGCCTGATCATGCCTTCGAGATTCATAAATTCATAGAATTTTACGGCACAAAAGGAGGCCATTCGGCCCATCTAGTCTGTGCCGGAGATATCTCAAAGCACTTCACAGAATATGCTGTAAAGTGAATTGACTGAATGTTTTGTGGGAAAAACAAGTCAATCAATTGAGCACAGCAATGACCACAAACAGTCGTGGATTGAGTGACCAATTTCTTATTATTTATTCTGAAGGAATTGTTACCCCCCGGAAACAGCCAGGTTCCTACTGACTGTCAGGTAAACAGAGGCGTGCGGAGTAAGGAAACTTGCCCAACGTTTCGCCCTGCCGGGAATCCAACCTCATTTGTCTCTCATTTGCAACATGATTCCTCTAACCACTGTGCTCCAGGACTCCACAGGGTATACTGTAAAGTGGTTTAACTTGAAATATTTATTTTGTACGTGAAACACAGCAGACAGTCGCACACAGCAACGTCTCATAAACAGCCGTGGAGTGAGTAACCAATTTAGTTTTTTGTTTGGGTGATTGTTGGCCAGAACACTGGGAGAGAGAGAGAGACAACCTTCCCTTTATCAATAATGGCAATGGGCCTTTAACATCCACCTGATCGGGCAGATGGGACCTCGGTTTTGCATTTAATAAGGTTGTTGGAACAATTTTCACACGGGTTGGGCAGACGCTGCATAACACTAAAACATTAAAAGCATAAAACTAATGCCAGCACTCACGTTGTAAAGGCATCATTCTGCTTAGCTCCAAGGTAATAGGAATACAGATTAAACATTCCGATCATGAAGGCCACAAAAACCATGATAAATATGACCATGAATTTGAAAATATCTTTCACAGTTCTCCCCAGCGATATTTGTAAAGGACCAAAGCTTTCATTGGCTGGAAGGATGTAGGCAATTCTTGAAAAACTTAGCACAACTGCTATTGCATAGAGACCTTCCGATATAATTTGGGGATCAGACGGAAGCCACTTTATTCGAGCTGAAAGAAATATTTGTAAAACAAATCATTAATTACACAATACAATTTTATATGTAGTAGTATTGTTTATGTCAGGACGTTCCAAGGCTCTCGGACATCTAAATAACTAATAATAGTTTAAATAATAATATTACTAAAAATTCTGAATATATTAGCGATTTAAATAATATCGCAATTAATTGTAAAGGTGATTCAAAATACAGTATGTTGTGACACACTTTTTGTAGTATCAAGAAAGTCTATTTTGTAGTATCAAGAAAGTCTTCTCCTCCTTCTCAGGTCTCAGCTCAACCCAGAGTTGAATGAACAGCATTCCGCACTATTTCATTACAAGTTACATATTATATTAAATACTGTAATACGTTCAGGACTGGTTGGGTCCAGTGGTCTGTTGCTGTAAAACTTTGTCAATGTAAATTTATTCTGTGCATTGTACTAGTATTGCTACAATCTACAGTAAACTCCTGATAACTTGACCCTGGCTTAATTTAGTACTTCTACGCAAATCGTGCTGCCATTTATTTTATACATTTGGCTGAATCGGCACTCTGGATAACTAGTCACTGAGCCCTTTTCCCTTGAGTGAGAAGTTATCAGGAATTTACTTGAAGAAATGTCTGCTTTTACTAAATTGAGGTCAGCTAATCTGCCAATGTCTTAACTGACTAACTGGATAGTGTATTCTTAAGAAGCATCGGTAGAAACAATAATTAATTCTGTATACAGGTCTGATGAAAGGTCAGCGACCTGAGCCACTAACTCACTTACCTCTCTCCATAGATGCTGCCTGACCTGCCGAGTATTCCCAGTGACTTCATTTAAAAATTTTTACTATTATTATCAATTCACATTTCTCACTTGACTTCTAATTTTCATAAAAGTGCACTGATATAGACAGAGAAAGAGTAGACATATCAATCAGCACAATAACAGCTGATAACTTAATATATCAACTAACCAAATGTATAGTACTCTATTTCCGTTGAAAGAGTTGCATTAACTAAATCCATTTTGATTTTTTCATCCACAAAACTCTGAGCCTTGGAGGCATGCCAATAGGCCATAAATCGCGCCACAAACGACGCTGCGAAGATGGCGAGCATTCCAAAATCCAATAAGTTCCATAGTTCTAGTAAATATTCTCTGGGACCTTGGGACCATATTTCTTTGCACTCTGACCATATCATCCCTATGGAAACATACAAAGAGGGGGGAAAAAATAGAGTAGATTAATTCTTCCCCATTTATACATCGCAGTGATTAATTTGAGGGGCAAAGTCAGCTGGAGTTGAAAGAACACAGTGCACCTCAAACATACATCATCGCTAATGATTGCTTTATGCTCCAAATGGAAGACTATCAAAATATTCACATGAAGACAGAAAATCACCATTTGAAAATTAGCATTAGCAATTTTACACACTTTTTAAAAAAAATTGGATTTTTTTTAACTACGCATACATTCAAACAATTAAAATAATGAATTCACATTCATAGAATCATAGAATTTTATGGCACAAAAGGAGGCCATTCGTCCCATCTAGTCTGTGCCGGCTCTTTGAAAAGAGCAACTCAATCCCACTCCCCAGCTCTCTCCATAACCTCGCAAACCCGTCCTCCTCAAATAAATGTCTACCTCTCTTTTAAAAGCTGTTATGGAATCGGCCTCCCCCACCTTTTCAGGCAATGCATTCCAGATTACAACAACCCGCTGAGTGAAAACATTTCTCCTCAGCTCCCCTCCGCTTCGTTTGGAAACTATTTTAAATCTGTGACCACGAGTCACTGATTCGCCCACCAGTGGAAACAGTTTTTCCTTGTTTACTCTGTTGAATCCCCTCATGATCTTGAATTATACATTGATTACATTGATAGACATTTTTGTTGGACAAGAAATACCTGTAAGAGTCTAACAACCTGAGGCTAATTTCACCAGTGAGGGGGGTGGTATCAATGACAAATTCAGCAGCACCAATCCTGGACATACATGAAAGACCACAGGACAATGATGCTTAGCAATCTGCCATCAATTGCCACACTCTTAAGTGCAATTTGACCAATTCTAACAAAAGTCAAAGGGTCTAAATCGACGTGGGTTTTAAGAAAAGGGTTTGGACACTATTCATTAGATTTTTTTCGTGTGACAAAACCCTACCACAGGGAAATTGCCAGTTTATAATGGTGAGGTTCCGAAAGATTCCCAAACGTATGGCATCTACTTAGAAGTCAGTTTCAGATCAATATAACAGTACAGCACTATAATAATAATCATTGCATTTATATAGTGCTTCATCACATCTTCGAGTTTATGTGCATATTGTGGGTGAAACGCGGCAGCCGATTGCACACAGCAGTGTCCCACAAACAATCATGGATTGAGTCACTTAAGTTATTACAGTATTATTTTTATCAAGGCTTTGTATCCAGCCCCATTGGTAGCACTGTCCACACTGAATCAAACGGTTGCAAGTTCAAGCCCAACGTTGGGCCTTTGAATTCACATAGTCAATGCTGAGACAGTCCAATACAGTAGTGGGGGAGCAATGCACTATCCAGCGTTCAACTCCAATTGCAAAAGCCTGAGTGTAGCAACCGGGACTTGTCACCAGGAAGGCAGGTTGAGGCCGTGGCAATGGACCCATTAAACATAACCAGGTGGATGCTATGATGGTTGGATGGTAGTGTAACCTGAAAGGATGAGATCAAATGGATCAAAAGTATGTTTTCATCTGAATCAATCTTGCCAAAGATCCAGCAATCGGCTGGTACTTGAACTGGATGTTTGTCCCCTGCCTCAGCAAAGCTGTTACTGCATTCGTTTGGCTGAGAGAGCTTCATTTCACAACACTCCAGGGCCCTTCAGTTTTAATGGCAATTATGTCTGACATTTTGGAAATTTAAATAAATTAAAAAGGATTAATTACATTTCAAAATATGCTGCACACCCATAAACCGTGTTCCTGACCACAGCAATGTCCAGCAACCCACAGCCCCGTCACGAGGAACATAGCAGTGCTGAAGCCTCCCATCATTGCAAAATTAGCACGTCATTTCATGTCTCTCTTCAATGATTGCAAAGTTCAAACGTGGATGAATACATGACTTATCAGTCACATTTCCAGGGAATTCTCCTTGATGGTGTCATTACTGTTCACACTGAATTGAGAACGATTCAGTGAATGATAAGATTCAGTCGTTGAATCTAATTGACTTTCATAGGGAGCTGACTGGAGTAGAGCACAGTCAAAATACACTAAAAGTCAGCACTACACCATGATGGTGACATGATAAGCCGCAATATCAAATGGAAGGATTATTATTATTATAATTATTGTTAAAGTAGGATATTTAACTACGGTCAGTTAGACTGAAGTTTTACAAAATCCATTAAAATGTGTTTTTCAGTAGTGCTTCACTCTCAAAGTGCTTGACAGAATATACTGTAAAGTGAATTGACTGTATATTTGTGGGCGAAACGCGGCAGCCAATTGCGCACACAGCATATTAATGCTTTATGCTTCAACCATAGCCACGGCACTCAGTTATACATTCTCACCACCCTCTGTGTAAAGAAGTTCCGGCTAAACCTTACTTACTAAATAACTATCGGTCTCCCTTTGAAAACCCCGATTGATTCTGAATCTACAGCCCTGTGAGGCAGCGTATTGCATGTTATTGCAACTCTTTGGATAACAAAATATTTTCTGATCTCGCTTCTAACTGTTTTAGCTGTAAATATATGTCGCCTTCCTTTAGATCTTAACAGAGTCATTCTGTCTCTCGCTTGAGAGCTTTGTTAACACTAGCCAGACTTTGTGTAGAATTAATATTAATTCTGTACCAAGGCAACGGAAAAACACACCAATAGTTCTTAACAACAGCCTGAATTTTCCTCTTGCGTCACATGTGCTGCCTATAAAATAACTTAAAGATGAATAGACAGACTGCTCCTGTGACTATTTCTCTTTAATGTTAAATTGTAAAAGTGCTCTTAAACTGAAACCAAAAGTGCACAGTGTATTATCCTTTCACCACTTTAAGAATTAATCGGCAAGGTAATGTAAGGTAACTCTCTTTAAGGAAACAAAGCACATGCATTGTAAGAGTAATAGAAAACCCTTGAATATGTTCATGTGTTAAGATTGTCTTGCCTGCATGGGTTTGTCAGCCTATCCTGAAAGCAAATGACATTGTTGGCGCTGTAGTGAGGTAGGGACAAGAGCAGGGAGGGAGGGGTCAGGGCAGGATGAAGGAGAGTAGGAGAATTGACTGTATATTTGTGGGCGAAACGTGGCAGCCAAATTGCGCACAGCAGCGTCCCACAAACAGTCATGGAAGTGGGGTTAGGGGAGAAAGGGGGGAAAGATGGCAAGGGGAGGGGTCGGGGGAGGGGGAAGGAGAGCAGGAAAGGGCGAAACTTGTGGGCGAAACGCAGCAGCCAAATTGCCCACAGCAGTGTCTGACATTCTGAGGAAGGGTGTCATGGGCTCGAAACGTTGACTCACTTTCCTCTCTCCATGGATGCTGCCTGACCTGCTGAGTTTCCCCAGCGACTTCTGCTGATATTTCCACACGTCAGATGCTGAGACCATGAAATGAAAATGAATTCCTACCTATTACCCAGGAAATGATCAGCAGTTCCATCCACGTGAAACAGGTTGTTTTCATTCGGAAGAGTTGCCGGGGGTGATCTGTCACCGATTCATTTGGCAAGAGTTTCGTACCATCAAACCTGTCGGCTGCATTCATAACCAGCAGCCCAAGGAACACAGTGAAAGACGATCCGTGGGCTACAAATTTCATGAATGGTGCACGCATGACCTTTCCCAGCTGTAAAACAACAGGAAGCCATTGATCAACACTGTCAATCACAGCAGGTGTGCGGAGCTCTTCAAGAAAATTCGGTCTCTTAGCAACAAATTGGAAGATACCGACTAAGCAAATCTGGAAATTCCCAAACAAAGACCTGCAGAGTGTTATAATTTGGTGCCAGTGTTAATCATTAATACCTGTAAACAACAGTAACATCAACAACTGTCACTGATTATCTCACTTGGCTTGTCTCTAACAGAAACTATTTTTATTGCAATGTTTCATCTCACACACAATTCAGTTAGAATTAATGCTTTGCTGATTTTATTTATTCTTAACTGTAATTTTTTTTAATTTCATTTTGTTTTTGTATTTGTGGTTTTATTTTGTGGATCTTCTCTCTCCGGTTCCAATGGGTTTAATTTTGGAAACTGTACTAATTTTGGGAAACGGTGATATTTAATTCCACCCAATATCAGTTAAAATAGAGACAGACACACAATGGGAAATTCTATTATTGATATGAATTGAGATCATGAGAATGAAAACTCATAAAAACCATAGAAATAGACAGTATTTTATTTATTCTTAAGAGTACAAGAGTAGGGAAGTCTTGCCGTAACTGTACAGGGCTTTGGTGAGACCGCACCTAGAGTATTGTGTGCAGGTTTGATCTCCTTATTTAAAAAAGGACATACTTGCCTTAGAGGGGGGGCAGTGTAGATTCACTAGGTTAGTTCCTGGGATGAGGGGACTGACCTATGAGGATAGGTTGAATAAACTAGGGCTGTATTCTCTAGAGTACAGAAGAATTAGGGGGATCTTATTGAAACATATAAGATTCTTACAGGGCTGGATAAAGTAGGCACTGAGGGACTGTTTCCCCTGGTAGGAGAATCTATAACCAGGGGTCACAGTCTTAAAATTAAGGGTCAGCCTTTTAGAACAGAGTTGAGGAAACATTTCTTCACTCAGAGGGTAGTGAATGTATGGAATTCACTACCCCAGAAGGCTGTAGCTGCTCAGTCCCTGAACATTTTCAAGGCTGAGACTGATACATTTTTGAAAAATAGAGGGATTAGGGGATATGGGGATAGGGTAGGTAATCAGAGTTAGGTCAGAAGATCAGCCATGATCTTATTGAATGGCGGGGCAGGCTCGAGGGGCTGAATGGCCTACTCCTGCTCCTAATTCTTATGTTCTTATGTATACAAGGCCATAAAGGAATAATGCAATAAAGGAAAGAAGAAAATAACTTTATATCTAACATAATACTACAGACAAATAATAATAATAATCCTTGCATTTAATATAGCTTTTTCACATCTTATCAACATCTCAAAGTTCTTCACAGAATATACTATAAAGTGAATTGACTGAATATTTGTGGGCGAAATGTGGGAGTCAATTACGCACAGCAGCGTCCCCACAAACATTCGTGGATTGAAATGAGCAATTTTATTATTGTGGGTTTTTTTGGGGGACGGATTATTATTAGGTGTGTGTGTGGGGTAAGGAAACTTGCCCAAGGTTTCACCCTGACCTGCCTGGATTCGAACACAGGTCTCACGCTTGTAAGGCGAGTGTTCTAACCACTGAGCTGCAGGAGCTCAGTAATCACATTTAGTCCTGTCAATCTTTTATAATACATCTGCAAAATGAAATTCAGAATTTTCTCAGAACTGCTATATCACTGGATAGCTCCAGCAATAACAACCAGTTCACAAAGCCTTCCTTCACAAGCTCTGTTGGTAATCCAGAAAGTGTAAATACCGTAAATACGCTCCATACCTTAGCTAATTTGGTTGTTGCGAAAGGTAACCTTTACTCTGTTATTTTTGTTGCTCTGCAGTTTTGAGATGAACGGTCAGTATTTTATACAGGAAGGAAATCAATCAATTTGTGGATGAACCTAGCACTTAATGAAAAATCAATAAAGGCACCATATGCCTGGTGAGACAATGTTAATGAGGTGACTGTATAATGCTGATTACATTACCCTGTAATCAGCAAGTAAATCAATATCTCCAACCAGCCGCAAATCTGACAGATTGCACGCACAATTGTGATTCATTTTTACCAGAGCTATTTAACAAAACAAAATCATAGCATCAAATAGAGGTCACAGAAGGGTTACCTCAAATTTCTCTTGATAATAATCCTTGTATTTGATGTAGTGCTTTTCACATCTTTCAAAGCACTTCACAGAATAAAAAAAGTGGATTGACTGTATATTTGTGGGTGAAACACAGCAGCCAATTGCACACAACAGTGTCCCACAAACAGTCATGGATTGAAATGACCATATTCTGTTTGTTTTTTGAGGGATTATATAATAATATAAATAATAATAATCCTTACATTTATATCGCGCTTTCCTCGTCTTATCGATGTCTCAAAGCACTTTTATTATCAGGCATGTGGAGTAAGGAAAGTTGCCTAAGGTTTCGCCTGCCTGGAACCAAACCCTGGTCTCTCGCTTGTAAGGCGAGTGCTCTAACCACTGAGCCACAGAACTAGGAATTCTAGTTAGGAATTCTAATCGAAGTAAACAGATCACAGATTTAGTCCATAACTTTACAAATCTACAGTAAGAACAATTTTTACATACAAACTAGCAAATGTCTTTGTTGTGCGCAACAATGGCTGCTGTATTTGCGTGCAAATACACAGTAAAACCCTGCAGAGAGCTTTGAGACATCTCAACTACATTACTACTGTATATCAAACACAATATTTATGATTGTACACAAGGATATTCGTGAATGATGAAGACTGACCTTACTGCAGGGCGCAATCCAATAGCACATGGCCAGGAATGGCAGACCTACAGCAACCCCAAGCACCACCAGGAACTTGACTGCCATTGGCTGTTGACGTAATCTTGAGAGATTTTCGTACCAGATATTCAGAAGCTGTTGCTGACAGTTTGGGTGAGCTACAAACTTGAAAGAAACACCATAGAGTAGAGGTAGAGCATTTGCAGGTATGTTAAATATAATAATCCTTGCATTTTGATATAGCGCTTTTTCACATCTTATTGACGTCGCAAAGCGCTTCACAGAATACACTGTAAAGTGAATTGACTGTATATTTGTGGGTGAAACGCAACAGTCAATTGCGCACAGCAGTGTCCCCCAAAAAGCTGTGGATTGAAAATGACCAATTTTATTATTGTGGGGGGGTTTTCGGACGGATTATTATTAGGCGTGTGTGTGGAGAAAGGAAACGTGCCTAAAGTTTTGCCCTGACTTGCCTGGATTCAAACAAAGGTCTCACATTTGTAAGTCAAGGAAAGTTTTGTTCTTAAGATATATTAAACATAACAGACAAGATTTTAATGTGATTTAAAGCTTTGGATGAAAAAGTGCTATCAAATTATGGGTTACCTTTTCCCTAGTGCCAACAACCTGAACAAGCATTAATAATATACTGTAACTCTACCACAGTTCTCAGAAGATTAAAACTGCACCTTTTCAGTAATCTTACTTTCATATTTGAATCAGGAAAAAAAATACAGGTTCAATATACCGTACTGTAGTTTGTGGAATGAACTATAACGCATCAAAAATTGTATGTATGAAGCCGTACATTGCTATCTGCAGGTATTAATTCAGTCAGCATTGTTACCTCACAACCAATAGCTTTGTTGTCTCAAAATGCTTCAGTGTGTGTTTTATTTTTACATTTGCGTTGTGAGGAAACTCTTCATTTGTATCATAGTCACATAACAGAGAAGGTCACAGAGATTCCCTACATCGCTCATCCTTTTCTATTATGCAATTGTAATATTGATGCCTTTTATTGTAGTGCATTGTTGGAGTGTATTGCATATATTAACAGATTACTGCAAATTACTATCTCAAAGATTACAAAGGATAAAGCAATAGTTGGAACTCAAACAGTGGCCAAACAACTTAGAATTATTACAAGTATAATTTGCATTCTGTTCTGCACTTCAGTGAAACTCAATAAGCCTCAATGAAAAACACTCCAGTTTTATATATGGATTTAACACATGCCTAGATTTCTGCTTACTCTTATCTGTAAACCATTTTGTCTTAAGATTTAGGACTTATGGATAAATTCTAAAATTTGGTCATAAATTAGAAGCCGGTTCTTTTTCAAGAATGTGGAAAAACAGTTTCCAAAATAACACTCGAATGAAACATTTTTCAGCCATTCTTCCCAATCCCATACTTGGTCTCACAGACTACGGCTAGGTGAAATTTGAGGCCTTAGATATTTAAAAATGAGTGTGTGAGTGCTCCTGAGGGATCGAAAGCTAATGTCAATGTATCAGTGACCATCATTCTAAACGGGTGAAAACTGCAAATCTCCTTCATGTTGTAAGTGCAGCACAGAGACACCTTCAATGATGACTTTTCACACATTTAACATTTCATATTGTTCCAATTTAGGTTTTGAAATTCAACAAACACATGAATCCTCCCAGGGAGAGTGGAATCCTGAAATATTAAGGCATAATTCCATAATTGATATGGGCGTTTTTCACATCAGTCACTGCTGAGTTGAAATTACACCTGGATCTGGATTTAATCCATTTATGAATAGCATTTAGGGCATCCCCAAATTTTGGCAAATTCCTGAATACAGTCTTAATTTTGAAGTTGATTTTCTGTAAAGATTAAACAACAGAAAAACACCTTCAAAGTTAACATTGAATTCAGCAATTTGCAAAATTCCAGCCACTCTAAAATGCTACTCAATAAATGTTTGGTTTGCCCGGGTGCTTGTGTTGGCTCAGTCAGTGCAGTCAAGGATGCATGGCACTGTAGTTCTTCAAGCTTCTTACTCAAGACTTACATTCAGAGAAAGGCAGAAGAAAACTGTAATCTTTTGTGCAGATAATTTCCAAATAACCTCGGAGGTGAGCTCCATTTAGTTGAAGAGAACCTATTTTTGTCGGGTAGGCACCAACATAAAAGTTTGCTCGTTTTAGTGGAAACGTTAGCACATTCTACAGTAAAGGACTCGTCAAGAAGTGGCGTTCCAAATGTTTGAATGTTGAGTTTGAAATTAAGGCTGTGTTGCAAATTTTTAACCTGAGGGAGATGGCCGTAAACACGATCAAAACACACCTTTAGGTGGTATTTAAAATGAGAATGGGGGGGCAAGGCGGAGGTATTGAACGAGGGGGTTTTAGGGGAAGTGCCTGAAAGTACAGCTACCGATGGTGGAGTGGAGGGAACAGGCGATGAACAGGTCAACCAAACGAGGCAGCAGGTAGTGGAGTGGGGGTGGGGGGTGGGAGGTGTAAGGCAAATTGGATAGGTAAGCTGGTGCATGAAGGGATTTGAAATCAGTCTACATGCAAATGAATGAATTGTTGTTGCAAATTAAATACTCAGGGCTGTTTAACAATATGGAAAATAAATGGTCTGTCTCATTTCTATCATTTCTCTATTCAGATTTGTTTTTAAAAACTAACTGAATTCATCAATCAAATTAAGCAAATTACATATCAAATCTTAATGTTATATTACTGCCCACCTCTCAGTAACATCTTTCCAAAACAACCTTCCACAACATATATACAATATTGTCAAACAGAGTCACAAACATAATCATCTGAACGATTCTCAGCCCAAATTTCTCAACCACAGCAACTTGCACTTCTTCAGTGCCTTTCACATAGGACAATACAAGACTGACTTGATCAATAGCTTCTCTTCCTGGAATGAAGCATGTGTTTTTCCTCTCTATCCTCACATCAATAAATAGAAGTGAAATCCAATTGAATTTCACTGATTTACGTCCACATCAAACAGTGGTGCTTCTCAGCCAATGGCGTACGAGCGCACAACAGCAATTCTGCCTTCCTTAAGATGCAAGATTTGATCCTCAAAATTTAAAACAGACATTTAATTCCTTAGCCTGGAACAAGATGGACTTGTCAGCTCCTTGGGACGTCCTCCCGACGTGAAAGGCGCTCTAAAAATGTAATTTTGTTGTTGTTGTTGTTGTTGGACTACCCAATAATAACTTGATAACCTGTCAAAGGAAATTGTATTCAGATGTGTTACAGCATTGGGTCAGTGTAATAATAATACTAATGTCAGTAATATTAATGTTAGTGATCAGTATGTCCTTATGCCACTGCAATTGAAGTCTAATGACAATCATTAGACTTCAATTGCTAGATAGTAAAATTCAAAGGCTAGATAGTAACATTTTAAATGGTGTGAAGGAACAGAGAGACCTGGGGATTTGTGTTAGTGACTCGTTGAAGGTGGCAGGACAGGTAGACAAGGCTGTTAAGAAGGCATATGGGATACTAGGCTTTATAAATAGGGGTATAGAGTACAAAAGTCAGGAAGTGCTGACTAACCTCTATAAGACTTTGGTGAGGCCTCAGCTGGAATACTGTGTTCAATTCTGGTCACCACACTACAGAAAGGATGTGAAGGCATTGGAAAGGGTACAACGAAGATTTACTAGGATGGTGCCAGGATTGAGGGACTTCAGCTATGAGGAGAGGCTAGATAGGCTAGGGTTATTCTCTCTGGAGCAGAGAAGATTGAGGGGAGACCTAATAGAGGTTTATAAAATCATGAGGGGTTTCGACAGGGCAAATAGAGAAAAACTATTTCCACTCGTGGGCGAATCTGTGACTCGTGGTCACAGATTTAAAATAGTTTCAAGGCGAAGTAGAGGGGAGCTGAGGAGAAATGTTTTCACTCAGCGAGTTGTTCGTATCTGGAATGCATTGCCTGAAAAGGTGGTGGAGGCTGATTCGATAACAACTTTTAAAAGGGAATTAGATCTTTATTTAGGGAGAACAGGTCTATTAGGCTATGGGGAGCGGGCAGGGCAGTGGGATTAAATCGCTCTTTTCAAAGAGCCGGCACAGACTAGATGGGCCGAATGGCCTCCTTTTGTGCCGTAAAATTCTATGAATCTATGAATCTATGAATCAACAAAGCCATGATATATTGCAAAAGAAAGCGGTTAGTTAGACTCTGAACATTTCAGATCAATCATATTTGTAACTTTGAGCTTGGGCTCCTCATTAAAGGAGCCCAAGCGTACGAGCACACAACAGCAATTCTGCCTTCCTTAAGATGCAAGATTTGCAAAATCTTATCATTCTACTTGTAAGAAAGAAACAAATAAAGAATAAGGTAATAATATTAGCAATTTTCAACAGGGAAAAAAATGTAGCTTTTAACACATTGAAAAATGAAATACTTTCAGAGAGCCTTCCCTACCTTTTTGACCTCATATTTAATGGCCAGTTTTAGCCTACTAAGACTTGGTCGAAGTTGAGGGTTACGGTTTTGAATGGCCTCCACATTTCCATTCAGAATGGCTTCTACCTCTTCAGTATTCCGACATAAGTCTAGAAGTCCAACAACAAAGTCTTTGCATTGCATAGATAACTTTTTATAATCATTCTGCAGAAAAATACAATTGAAATGATTAGTATGTTGTGATCCGTTGGTTCCACTGATACAGTGTTAGTTCATTCTTAATAGTGTTAGTTTTATAACTTCACCACAGTGTTACTTTGAAATTGGGGCTTATTATTTAAATGAAACTGGAAAATAGAACTCCCAAGTAAAATGTTATACAGGCTTGTTTTATACATTTAAGACTTCCTTTAAGAAATCTAATTTACCAGAAAAAAATGCCCTATCAATGTGAATTGGATTTCTTATTAAGGAACAGAGTCAAGAGTTATCGTAAGTCAGCCTTCCTTTGTGTTTTGAATATATCATTCACATCAGGACTGGAAATCTATTGTTTTTGCTTAGTAGCTTTGAAAGTGAAGAGGATACTATGGCTATTAAGTGACCTCTGCTGGAAAATTCAGGTAATAACCATTTGGTGTGTAGAGCCTTTCACGCTCGAGGTGACAGGTCAAAGCTCTTTATAGACAACACTACAAAGTGGAAGGAAAGTTTGTTTTGCAAACGCAACAGCCAATCTTTACACAGCAATGTCCCACAGTGCTCACCCGTCATCACAATAAGATAATCTAGGAAACTTCCTATTGTTAGATGCCTGCTCATGCTCACTGTCTGTGCTCACGTGAAGAATTGAGACTTGGGCAAAACACCAGAGGTCACCATTAAGATTTGGCCTAGATGAATTTTTGCTTTAATGTAAATAATGTAGACAATTTTGGTGGAACATACTGCATATTATGCTGCTAAGTCAATGGTCAAGGTGCTATCGTCTGAAAAAAAAAGTCATTTCTGACGGTTAAATAGTGTGGATTGCAAAATCCAAAGCAATCACATCAAGATTTATTAGGATTCTTGGAATTTCTAGTTGCGGCTATTTGCATAATTCAGGAATTGAAACAAATTGTCTAAAATTGATGATTTACATGTAAATTGTACATTTCAAGCTTGAATAGAGCAAATAGCCTTTTCCGATATTACATTTTCTATTGTAAAGTAATGAGTCTTTGGACGCGAAACGTGCCTCTATTATTTAAAGCTGGTTCAGACTAAAAGTAATGAAATTATAATAAAATAATAATAATTCTTGCATTTGATATAGCACTTTTCACATCTTATCGACGTCCCAAAGCGCTTCACAGAATATACTGTAAATTTGTTCATAACATGCCATTTAATCAGAATATAATTGTATTACTTTAATATCTCCCATGACTGAAGTCTTTGCAAAATAAGTAAAATGAGTGTGCTACAAAACATAGCTGTCAAATAGTGCTGCTGTTTCAAATAATAAAATGGGTTTAAAGCGAGAAAGAGAACATTTAAGGTAAAGAAGTATCTTCGATTTTATAGCCTTCCAAATTGTATAATAAATCTTGCTGTAGCAAAGTTAAGTGTGGCATCTTATTGTTAAGATGTCTCAAAGTACTTCTTAGAATATAGTGTGAAGTGTGTTGACTGTGTATTTATAGGGTTTATCTGTAAGGAACTGGCATAATAATCTCAGACACACACTGGGTTGTTCTGCTGCTAATTAACAACCAGTTCAGTGCTGCACATTGTAATCTGCTCATTTGCAATATGGAAGAGTCATTTATCAACAATGATAGTCTTTGCATTTTGATACAATACCTCTGTGTGTTGTCTGTATCAGTATATATACCCCAGGGGGTACTAAATAACTTCCAGACGATACAGGTGGCGGTACATTGATTCATTTAGCTCTCTTTAGCATTTTATAGCCTTCCAAATTGTATATTTAATTGTTATTCTCCTGGTTGTGTTTCTCGCTAGTTATTTTGTTAGTAAGAAAAGCTTGGTCATAAAATGCAAGTGGAATGAGGGGATTGGTGTGTGTGTGTATGTGGGTGGATGGGGGGTACACGATAATGTTGAAAATTAACAAGGGCTACATTACTGAAAAAGGTTGAGAACCACTGGTATATATGACTCAAATGTTTCACAAGATTTACTGTAATGTGTAGTGACTGTCTATTTCTAGAGCACAGTAAAGTTTATAAATTTCATTTTAGTTCAAGTCACTTATATCAAGCAAATCAGATGATGGCATTACCCGAATCAACAAGGAACTGGGTGATGCTCAGACTGAGGGGTGGCCATGCATGTGGGTGGAAAGACATTAAATTAAACTGATGGATTAGTATCATCTGCTCACCTACTTAACTCAATCTCATTATGTATCATCATTGCCAGGCCATGAAGAATACTATTTAGCCATAATCCTAAGTAAATCAAATTCTCGAAATAAAATGACCTCATTGCTGAAATATTCAAGCTGCACACGCAACACTACTCAATCACAATTTAGGATTAATTTTCACTAACAGACCAGCCAAAGGGAACAATCTGTGTGTGAGAATCAAAGTGCAAAATTACCAGTCCAGCGAGCCTCCGCTAATATCTTGAGACATGATCGGTGAGATCAAACCAGCCATTTGACAAATCATTTAACTCAAAGTCACGACTGGTTCAGCATCACTGTTTGCATCTACTGCTCATAATGTGTTTATCACCATCTTAGCTTCTGGTTCAACGTGGCATAATTAGTGGTCTAGCAATAAATTCACCCGTCCTGTATTTTTCGATTTATGTTTGAGCTATCCCTGACTGAACCAGCGAGGAGATTGGCTCGCTCCTCCACTGATGGATATTGCACTAACGTGGTCTGTATTTGTTAAATGTTGTGAAATATCACTGCAGTTTTGTTTTTGGCTGCTGAGATTTAAGCTGTTTGTAGGCAAAGCCATGAGATAGCACGGAAGCATTTGGTAAAATAGAATTGACGCTCATATTCTTATTGTAACTTATTGATCATGGCCCTTCTACTTTGATGTGGAATATAGGGTTTTCAGGTCTTTGTGTTGTGTCGGTGAACTGTGGGAAACACAATTGCTTTTTTTCTTGGTTTAAGGAGGCTCAGTCACTGTGTTTAAAGTTTGAGAATCCCCGTCTGGAGAAAGGAACATGGATCAATCATAATAGATACATTAAAGCATAGACCATTTAAAGCACGTTCTGGTTCCATTAATCAAAATATCCTTTATTTATGTGAAACAACCACATTTGCCCACAAACACACAAAATCACCAGGTTTCACAGAATATCCTGTGAAGCAGTTGGACGTCTTTCTGAAGTGAAAGGTGCTAAACCAAATGGTAGGATTATTTTGATGATATATCCATATTCACATAACATATTCTCAGAAGTCGGAAATGATTCATTATAGCCACGGTCAGATGAAGCACCAGGGAAAATATCTGTTGTACTCTATGGATCTGCTATTGTAATCATTCTCTCCTTCAGTTAGAAACATACAAAATGGAGTTTGCCTTGGCCATCATGGGGATAAACATTGTCAAAGGGATCTCAGGACTTACCAGATGTTGCAAGCATTGATTTGATATTTCCTAATGGAGTTAGACTCAAACAAAACAACTGTACTTCCCATTAATAAACAGACATGGGGAGAATGTAAAGTTACCAGCCTGGTCCCCACATGTAAACACAATCATAGGCTGCCCTTGAGACAAGGCAACTTCATATCGTCTCTCTTCCAACTGACAGACTACTTGATTTAGGAGTCATACATCCTCTCAATAAATGTTTTTTTATAGCACTGGGATTGGGATTCATTGGGATTTCAAAACATGCTTTTTGTTTTGGTCACCATGTGGTAGCCAAGTAGCCACTAAATTGATTAGTGAATGATCCATTTCCTTTAAGTATTGGTGACCATGACACTGAGAGAAATTCCCTTGTGGGATCAAACGATCTACTTGCTTTTGTGTTTTATATACTTATATGAAGCCAAAGAACCCTTTTGCCTTTTTATGGCCCTTTTAATGACTTCATCCACTTTAGCTGTTAACTTTAATTTGACGTACTTGTTCATCAAGCTCCTCCTCCGCTTCTCCAGTTCACATCAAATTTCATCATTAAAGGCGTATTTTCTTCCCCTATTCCTCACATTAGAATGTGCCTCACATTGTCCTGATCTTCAGCAAATTATACAAACATAAAAGTGTGATGTTTAAAATAATATTAAAGCTTTCATCTCCGATCTTACCTTCTTTACGATTGAACTCACCTTAAACTCTTTTTCAATGTTGGCCAGCACAGCTAGCTCATTGCTGAGCTCCAGAGCAGTTAGTACTGGGTCTTCACTGGACAGCGACAAGTAAACAGGACTTGCCAAACCCTTGTAGGCGTTTATCCGAGATCTGGAATGGCTGAAGGAGTCATTCAGCTGCTTCTCGGTGCAGGCATCGCACTTGCAGAAGTAGTCGTGTGGTCGCTCTATACGTGTGCCTTTCCTCAAAAGAATGTGAACTATTTCGTACTCATGGCAATGGGCCGCCAGGATTATTGGAGTGACATCGTGGGAAAACCTAGTACCATCTTCATCATAGGCATAAAAGTCATCGTGCTGTAATTCCTGCTGGCTTGGACTTACAGTTAGTCTACAGCCAGCAGCAAAAGCATTGTGGCTTAATAAAGCCTCCACTATTCGCACATAACCCTTACTGATGGACAACAGTAGAGCATCCCCAACACGTGACAGGTTATCTCTTTTCAGCAGAAGCTCTGTGACCTCCAGATGCTCGTTAGCTACAGCTAACTGTAGTGCATTCTGACCCATATAATCAACGCAGTTCACGTTGAGTGATCCCAACTCCTCGAGCATCTTTCTGACCACAGGAATGTTGCCGTATTCAGCCGCGTCCAGAAATCGTTCTTCATCGGCACTGAGATTGGTTGATCTGTCGGTAAACATGTAGGATGGCACCCGGAATGCCTGCCTCCTTCCCTTCTGCATTGTCTGTCTTCGCATTGGCCTATCTCCATTGAAGCGCCTGCATCAAGAAACAAGAGACTGAGTTAAAACAGGAGAATTTCCCCTCGTGTTCACCTGCAGTTGTCAATCAATGGCGGAAAAATGTCTAACTGGGATGTAGTCAAGATTGTTAGACAAATCAACAAAGTTCCAGCACCTGGCAATAATTCAATGTGGAGGAGCTTTCCTTACCTTGAGCACAGAACAATTCATTCACCCTACATGTTTTATTTATTAAGACAGGCTATCAGATATTTGGATGAACTGTTCCTTTCTCAATCCATACTCTACAGCTATGTTCCCTCCAGCTCTGAATATTATTCATACCGTAAACAGTCTTAAAAGCCAGAAGTTAAATTGGATCTTATGTGACATTCAATGATCTAACGGTTGCCTATTACAGTATCTTTCAAAGGGATTTATTTTGAAGTCCAATGTTGTGTTTGAGATGAGTTGCAGTAAGCCTGGATTGATACTGCAACTGACGACACTGATTTAATTCCAAAATGCGATGAAGGAATATCATACCTTGAGCTCCTCAGATTCCTAACAGTCATAAGTCTCACAGATCCTCCACCATTCCATCTCCACACCTCCCCTCACACACCACACCAGTTTCCAATTGGCTGCCACGTTTCGCCCACAACATATACAGTCAATTCACTTCATAGTATATTCTGTGAAGCGCTTTGAAACGTCTACTAGATGTGAAAAGCACTATATCAAATGCAAAGATTATTATTATGCCAATGTAATATGCCAATATAAAAAGGAATAAAGTGAAATGGAGGTAAACAAAAAGTGAACCGCAGATCTTTTACATATTGAGGAATAACTTTAGAAATATTAAAGATTTGAGTTCACTTCTCTGTTTGATATTTAAACCAAATCTAAGTTAAAAGAAAAGTACCACTTACGTTGGTCAGCAATTCAATGGCATTCCAATACATAATATCAAACACCCTTTGGTATATCAAATGACTTAATCATTTCACTCCATCATGTCGCAATAATGCTAGATTGACTTGCCATGACAACAACAGATATCAGAAATTTGGGAGATACATGTAGAGGTTTTATGCTATCAACTGTACACAAGTAAACTGAGACTTTGGGTTCCAGTAGTGCAGCAATGCTAAATTCACTCATTCACGACACATTTCCATTGGCCTTGAGATGTTGAAGATTTACTTTAGTTTAATGAGATATCAAGGGCTCAATACATATAATGCAGCATTTTTGGCATCCATAAAATGCCAACCAGCCTTCTTACAGGATGTGAGTGCTTATCAATGCTTCTGCATCAGCATGTGACCTCTCCTATGACCAGTGATATCACTGTGCAAGCGTGTAGAGACAGGCTGCTCCCTGCACAATATAGAACCACTGACTTCTGGATTATCAGGTCACCACTAATTTCACTTCCTGCACGATTCACATGTGCAGTAACCAGATAACCCAGACATGAGTTATTTGTCCACATGGTTCCAGCATCATAACTTCCCTTCATTAAAATATAGACAATATCCCTGACCTCACTTGAGACACGCTAGAAATAATATCAGTGGCGAGTTGAGGAAATCCATGTCAGCTAATTTAGTGTTTCTGCATGCTTTCATAGATCATAGAATCATAGACCAATTGAGCAATGCACACATCAAGTCCTGTAGTTCAGTGGTTAGAGCACCAGCCTGGCAAGTGAGAGCTGGGTTCGATTCCTGGCAGAGCAAAAGGTTTGGCAAGTTTCCTTACTCCACACGTCACTGTTTACCCAGCATTAACGTGGAACCTGGCGACTGGCAGATTGCTTTTCCAGGGTTAACAACAACAAAATTACACTTGTGTTGTGCCTTTCACGTCAGGAGGACGTCCCAAGGCGCTGGACAGTCATTGTTTGAGACCCGATTTGGGGTGACCGGGGAGACCATTGAAGCAGAGGATCTTGAGGCTGGATTTGAAGGAGGCCAGGGAGGGGGCGAGGTGGAGGGACGGCTGGATGGAGTTCCAGAGGTTGGGGGCAGAGTGGCTGAAGACTTGCCCGCCAATACCTGCTGAGCGGAGGGGGCGAGCAGGTTGGAATGGGGTTAGGAGGTCACAGAGGTAGGGTGGGGCGAGGCGATGGAGGGCTTTGAATATGACAATTCCTTCAAAAAAATAAAATAATAAATTGGTCAACTATTTGTGGGACACAACAGTGTGCAATTGGCTGCCGCCCTTTCACCCACAGAATATACAGTCAACTCACTTTATAGTATATTCTGTGAAACACTCTGAAATATCTCAAAGACACGATAAAGGGCTATATCAAATGCAAGGAATATTATTATGGATTTTAAGTAAATGTCAGGGTCCTTACTCAAATTATGCTATAAGTGTACCAGGTCTTACCAGGGTTCCACTGTGCTAGTTTTCCAATTGTTGAGGTCAGGCTAGTACATCTGACAACCATATTGGTTTGATTCCAGACTGTTCAAATCTCCCCAGATTCACAAATCTCCTTTGTCTCCCTAAGTGTATATCATCTTACACCACAAGAACTGAACTTGATCTTTTCTCATGAGGTGAGCTGGCAGAGCTGGCTGGTCACACAATGAATCTGAGAACATTAGCAATACAGTGATGTGTCGAAACTCATTTACCATTATCTATCAGATATCTTCATTTTTGTAATGTGATTGTACCGTATCTTTTTCATCACCATTTGTTCTATTCCCCAACCATTCAGCAACTCAGCAGCGATAATAACGAGACCTGCTGTGTGTCCTTCGATCTTTCCATGCTACCATTGATGGTCATCCAGTCAGTCACTACATCACTAGCCCCTGGAACTCCCTACCTAAATCCGCTGCCTCAACCCTCATCCATCTTTAAATCGTACTATAAGTGGAGCTCCTGTGGCTCAGTGGTTAGAGCACTTGTCTTGCAAGCTGGGAAGAGCAAGCTGGTGAGACTTGTGTTCGAATCCAGGCAGGTCAGGGCAAACCCTGGGCAAGTTTCCTTACTCCACACGCCTCATAATAATCCCTCCAAAAAACCCCACAATAATAAAATTGGTCATTTCAATCCACGACTGTTTGTGGGGGACGCTGCTGTGCACAATTGGCTGCCGCGATTCGCCCACAAATATATACAGTCAATTCACTTTACAGTATATTCTGTGAAGCGCTTTGGGACGTCCTTAAGATGTGAAAAGTGCGATGTAAAATGCAAGGATTATTATTATTATTATTATTACTCCAAAATACTATTCTGTGCGAAGCCCACTGTGTAATTGCAGGTTGTTACTGCTACTGTTGAGAGTACAGCTTAATACTGAAAATACAGTAGATTCATAGAGAATCTGTCTATTATAACCCAAGATATTAATGTAACATTATCCCTTTTCAGAACCTTCCATGAATCTAGTTCCATTTCAGATTTCCAATAATAAGGATTCGTGAAACATTTAATCAGGAAAAGCGAGATCCCCCTAAAGGGGGGGATAAGCTAGATTACCCTGGAGATCAGCCAGTTCCAAAGTCACCCTGCTTGGCCACGGAATGTCGGGATAGAGTCCACCTCTGTGGTGGCTTCAGTCGCCTGGTTCCCAGACGCCAATGTAATCCTGGTATCAGACCAGCCAACCTGGAGTGGCAGACTGGTCACTGGGGAAAGGATTCTTCCCATTTGGTTCCTGTAGTCAGTGCAAGCAAAAGCCCCGATGGCTAGGCTGGCCTTGGCTGATCACGTGGCAGGAAGCTCACCAAATAATGTTCTTAATACTGTAGCAAACTCTTTGGTTTTAGTTGGTTGAACTCTAGGAGTATCCTAACACATTCTTTAACGTCTCCAATCTTAGCTCCTCCCAACCAATACTTGCTGGAATTAGCTTTCCTCCAGGAAGGGATTGTTAAACCCATTCTAGATACAACAAAATGTTCATGAGTAGGTCGCATACAAATGTTGTCAGTTTAGGTTGGATACTCTATTATGGGGTATTATTATAATACTGTATCATGGGGATTTTCACATGTATCATTCACCCGGCAGAATAATTGTTGAATTATACCAGCTCACCAACACTTAGGAAAAGGCAAAGAGGTTTGAAGGAACCGATTCAAAATATTTTGGAAGAACACCCGCACGCTACTTAGCAAGCTGATATATGTAATAAAGCAATATTAACTTCAATATCTAGATCTTTTTGATAATCAACTTGGTGACTTGGTAAAAAGTAAACTTCATCCGGGGTAACATTTCATTTAAATAATAAAGTTTTAGATAATAAAGCACAATTCGCACTAAAACGGCCAACTTCGGGCCATTAGCTTGCTGTTGTGTCATTTTCTGTTTTTCTGCAAACAACAATAACAACAACTTGGATTTATATACTGCCCTCCACACCAAATGGCATCTCAGAGCGCTTTACGATAACACATCCCGAGGCCGAGGCAGGGGGAGGGGGAGGGGAAGGGGGAAGAAGGTGACTGAAAGCACGGTCGAAAAGAAAGGTCTTTAGCCGAGACATGAAAATAGGAAAGGAGGGGGCGAGGTGAAGGGAGTGAGGAAGGGAGTTCCAGAGCCTCGGGGCGCAGTGGCTAAAAGCATGGCTGCCAATGGTGGAGCGGAGGATTCGGGGGACAAGGAGGAGGCCAGACCCGGTGGAGCGAAGGCAACAGATACTGTTGTGAGGGGAGAGGAGGTCAGAGAGATAGGGGGGTGCAGAGGAGTGGAGGGATTTGAAAACAGGAGTAAGGATCTTGAAGTCAATCCTCTCAGGGACAGGGAGCCAGGGAAGTCTGGCAAGGACTGGGGTAATGGGGGAGCGGAGTTTTTTTTATGGGAGAGAATGCGGGCGGCGGAGTTCTGTATGAATTGGATTTTATGAACGGTAGCGGAGGGGAGGAGTAGTCCAGCTGAAAGGTGACAAAGGCATGGACCAGAGATTTGGCAGCTTTTGCGGTGAGATATTGGTGGAGACAGGCGATGTGTCGGAGAGGGAAGAAGGCGGTGCTGGTGAGGGACCGGATGCTGGTGGGGGAGGAAGGATAATTGGGGATTGAACCTGATGCCTAAATTGCGTACCAGAAAGTCACAACACCAGGAACTTAATGGCTCCGAAGTCAGACATTTTAGTTAAGAAAAACCTGCCTGCAGTGTCTTCAGATCACAATTGATGTTTCATTCAGCTTTCCACATCTACAGCAATCAGTGGCATTGACAGTGAGCTGATAAACTGGAAGTCAATACATTTTTCTTTAACACATGCACAGTAAAACTGATATTAAGCCTCAATAAAACCATTTTTAGTAATTTTATGAACCACAAATATCGCATTTTGATGAGGCCCCAGTGTTTATTGGAGGCTGGAACCTTCCTGTTATTTGGGGTTAAACAATAATCCCAAATTTGGGAACAAATTACTGTACAGCACTTTTGAGAACATTGCCTTTGCCACCTTCTGACCACCTGCCTTGCTATGTGCCGGCATTTGCACTGCTAAAATGCATGTCTCAGAGTGCTTCACATAATTTACTGTGCAATATAACTTTGTTGGTGAATGTTCAGTAAACCAATTCACAATAAAAGATAGCACAAGATACTGTACTTCCCTTATAAAGAAGTTTTAACTGCAATCTTGTTGGTTTTGGAAATCACACTGCAGTTCATTGAGTCATTAAGGGAGAATGCTCCAACTTTATAAGCTTTTTCTCCAGCTATAAACAATCTGTAATGTTTGGAAGAGGTTCACATGTTCTTGCTGCAGTATGTTTGACAGTAATTTAAAAAGACATGTTACTCATCACAAAAGTTTCACAGTTTTAATCTGATGGCAGTTGATCAAGCGCATTATCAAAAGAAAGCGTAATATTTTTTCTGGAACATCATAATTTAAAACACAAAACTCACTTGAAAAAGCGCAAGATCAAAGGACAAACAGTTTCATACTTTTGTTTGAATCCACTTTCTTTTCGTAGCTCGGTTCAAGTCAATTATTGCATGTGACATGATTGATGAGATTAATAATGCAACTAAGCTGCCTTAAATGCATATTGTGTAATCGACACTATTCACAAAGTTTCATTACACACTGGAGTCTATTTTGCAATTGTTGCACCCTGAGTTATTTTCACACTTGTGTACAAATCCACTCACTCCCTGGCACCTTCCAACCTCTTCCAGCTCTTCACTGTCCGATCCACCATCCTGTACCTCTACTCGACTGGCATTGGCTCCCGCTCAACCCTCGCAACCTCCTCCCCACCATTGGAGGTCGAGCTTTCGGCCACTTCACCCTAAAACTCTGGAACGCTCTCCCTCAATCCCTCCTCCTTGCCCGCTCTCCTCTCCTTCAAGTCCAGCCTGAAAACTTTCATCTTCAATGGTACTCAAAGTGCTTTCCTATTACTGCTGGAAAGGGATCCGCCAATCGACTAGCAACTGGGCTCCTATCTACTGCTGGGTAAACAGAAGCATGTGGAGTAAGGAAACTTGCCCAAATTTTCGCCTTGCCAGGAATAAACCCCAGATCTCTCGCTTGCAAGGTGAGTCTCTTACCAGTGAGCTACAGGACGTCAATTGCTTCAGGCAAAGTAATATAGTTGCCTTGAAAAATGAGTGAATCTAATATTCCTGGGATATTTAAGAAATTCACTATTAATGGAAAACAAACTTATTTGCAATTGAATAACCTCCTGACTTGAAGAATATGGTTTCTCGCTCATACATCCACGGCAATTCGACCACCGTTTTTCATCTTGAAACAGCAGAGATTTTGATTTTGATTCCCAATTTTTTCCCAATTTTTTTCTTGGCAAAAATTTGAGATGCATGGAAGACTGAATTATCCAAAGGGGAAGCTGAAAGAAATCCAGAGATGTTAGTTGACTTGTATCAAAAAAGCAGAGAGTTGTAGTGAGTGGCTGTTTTTCAGACTGGAGGGAAGTGAGCAGTGGTGTGCCACAGGGATCGGTTTTGGGACCATTGCTCTTTGTAATCTACATCAATGATCTGGACTTGGGTGTAGGGAGTACAGTTTCCAAGTTTGCAGATGACACTAAGTTAGGGAGAATAGTAAACAGTGAGGAGGATAGTAGCCATCTGCAAGAGGATATAGACAAATTGGTAAAGTGGGCAGACACATGGCAGATGAAGTTTAATGCAGAGAAGTGTGAGGTGATGCATTTTGGGAGAAGAAATGAAGGGAGGCAATATAGGCTAGATAGTACAATTTTAAATGGTGTGAAGGAACAGAGAGACCTGGGGATTTGTGTTAGTGACTCGTTGAAGGTGGCAGGACAGGTAGACAAGGCTGTTAAGAAGGCATATGGGATACTAGGCTTTATAAATAGGGGTATAGAATACAAAAGTCAGGAAGTGCTGACTAACCTCTATAAGACTTTGGTGAGGCCTCAGCTGGAATACTGTGTTCAATTCTGGTCACCACACTACAGAAAGGATGTGAAGACATTGGAAAGGGTACAAAGAAGATTTACTAGGATGGTGCCAGGATTGAGGGACTTCAGCTATGAGGAGAGGCTAGATAGGCTAGGGTTATTCTCTCTGGAGCAGAGAAGATTGAGGGGAGACCTAATAGAGGTTTATAAGATCATGAGGGGTTTCGACAGGGCAAATAGAGAAAAACTATTTCCACTCGTGGGCGAATCTGTGACTCATGGTCACAGATTTAAAATAGTTTCAAGGCGAAGTAGAGGGGAGCTGAGGAGAAATTTTTTCGCTCAGCGAGTTGTTCGAATCTGGAATGCATTGCCTGAAAAGGTGGTGGAGGCTGATTCGATAACAACTTTTAAAAGGGAATTAGATCTTTATTTAGGGAGAACAGGTCTATTAGGCTATGGGGAGCGGGCAGGGCAGTGGGATTGAATCGCTTTTTTCAAAGAGCCGGCACAGACTAGATGGGCCGAATGGCCTCCTTTTGTGCTGTAAAATTCTATGAATCTATGAATCTAGTATGAGGCAAGAGTAAACAGGATGTTATAGTCAAGCTGCAAAGTGTTGTGGTCAGGCCTCCAGTATTGCATCTAGATCTTGTCACTGTGACACAAGGGGCTGTCCAGTACAGCAGTAGAGAGGAGGGCAATGAGGATGATCCTAAGTGTTAGAGGAATGAGATATGAAAAACAATTAGATAAACTAGGGCTTTCTAGTGTTGAAAGGAAATATCTATGAGATGACCTTATGGAAGTATTTGTATAAGATTTTAAATGGATTGAGAAAATAAACTGAAAATAATATCTTCAGACACTGCAATAGTAGACTAAGAGGACACAGGTTACAAAGGGCAATTTCAAGGCAGACCCCAGGAAGTACTAACAACCAGCAGGTCACTGCCGAGGACAGCACAGCCAAACTGGCTCATCAACAGGACCTGGGGGTAGGGAGTCATCACACTCAACTCCTGTTAACACTGCAGGCCAAAGCCGTAATGGATAGGGTGGTCCAAGCTGGACAAGAGCGCGAAAGCTTGACAACAACAACAACTTTGATATACATAGCGCCCTCCATGCCGGACAGTGTCTCAGATAGCTTCACAATAACGGATCCCAGGCCCGAGCCAGGGGCAGGGGGAGAAAGGTGACCAAAGGCGCGGTCGAAGAGAAAGGTCTTTAGCCGAGACCTGAAACTGGTAAGAGGCGAAGGGAGTGAGGATTGCAAGACATCGATATCAATGGCAAGCAATGTGGTTCTATAACTACAACAACAACAACAACAAAATCACATTTATAAAGCACCTTCCAAGACAGGAGGAGCTGGTTAGTCTCCAGTAGTATCCCAACGCTTACACTGGGGTCCCCAAGCCTTGGCTCTTGCCAACCCGCACATAGTATTTTCCAGATTTAGGTGAGCAGGATGTATCTATCCAGGGAGAGAGGGCACATTCCATTCCAACAATCTATCTCTGGGATTTCCACGTGTATGTGAATGCATGGAAATCTCAGTTTGGTTTGGATACTTTAAGCATGGGGATGGGTTTGTGCATATCTTAGGATCTAGTCTTCCTCGTCTCCTAGGGAGGAAGTTGTTTTAAACAGGATCTGCCTATTTGCTCAACTGGTGTCTTTAATTGATGCCTCAACTGCTCAATTGATGCAGTTTCAGTTTATTTGCCCTAATTGGCTCTTTAAACTTACTCTAACTCCAGTTTTACTTTCCCTTTCTTCTGGCCGCCTGCCACAGAGATCAGTAAAACAGTTTCTCCCTATTTAGGTTATCAAAAACACTCATTAACTGAATCTTAGTGAATCCATTCTGTATCCCGTCTTTGGCCTTGGCATTCTTCCTGGAGTGATTTATCCAAATACTCACTGTGACTTACATAATGGTTAATATATTGTACTGTCACCACTTCCACGCCCACAGCTTTGACAAACATCTCTTCCTATTGAGTGATGGTTTTCCAACAGTTGGAGAGTTGGAAAATCCCAATCCTCAGAGTTTCCTCATCAGCTATCTGACAGACATCTGCCTCCAGTCTGGTGGGTGGACCATTGAAGGACAAGTGACATGCCAGCCATCTTGATGTTCTCAAGGTCTAAACCCAGTGCCGCAAAACAGGTTTACTCAGCACCAGGTGTTTCATCCAGGACTTCATGTGAGAGGTTTTGTTAAGATGAGCCCACTGTACCTCCAGGGTGCTCAGCAACAGGTCAATGTAGGCCAGAGTTCTCCCTCTCTGCAGCTGCTTACGCTTGTATATTTACAACACAAACTTGCAGCAAGGCTAAAAGCGAATCTTATCTACCACCATTTCAGCTTGAAATTTAAACAGATTAATTCTTCACTTGTCCAAAACTTAACCTTACCTATGTAATTGAGTCACAGAATCAGGAATGAGGCATAAATCCACATTAAGAAAATATCCACCTATAATTATTCATGTCGCTATGTCCATTAACTTGCCATTGTAATCCAATAAATTTCCACCAACTGGAATTTTTTTTCCCAATAACTTTTTAAACTCATTAAGGGACAACATATTTCAATTACTGCATTGAAACTAGGATTTCATATCAGAATACTGAAGGGCACACTCGATAGTGTTAACATTCAGAGGGACTTGGTCTTGTCCTAGTACACCAGTCACAAAAAGTTTGTTTGCAGGTACAGCAACCAACTAGAAAAGCTAACAGTATGTTAGAGTTCATTACAAAAAGGTTAGAATATAAGAGTGGCGAAGTCTTGCTGCAACTGTATAGGGCCCTGGTGAGACCACACTTAGAGTATTGTGTGCAGTTCTGGTCTCCTTATTTAAGAAAGGACATACTTGCCTTTGGGCATTATAAGGGTTACACGCTAGGGGTACAGCGTAGGTTCACTAGGTTGGTTCCTGGGATGAGAGGGTTGAGCTAAGAGGATAGGTTGAGTAATCTAGGCCTATATTCTCTAGAATATAGAAGAATTAGAGATGATTTTATAGAAACCTGCTTTCCCCTGGTTGGAGAAACTATAACTGGGGGTCATAGTTTTAAGATTAAGGGTCAGCCTTTTCGCACTGAGGTGAGAAAAAAGTTCTTCACTCAGAGGGTAGTGAATTGATGGAATTCTCTACCGTAAAGGTCTGTGGATGCTCAGTCCTTGAAAATATTCAAGACTGAAATTGACAAATTTCTTATGGACAAAGGGATTAAGGGATATGGGGATAATGTGAGTTGATGGAGTTAGATTAGAAGATCAGCCATGATCTTATTGAATGGCAGGGCAGGCCCGAGGGGACCGAATGGCCTACTCCTGCTCCTAATTCTTATGTTCTTATGTGACCTCCTGGACAGTTTATTTTCCAAGCAGCAAATCAGCCGTTCATCCAGTGGCCAACTTAACTACGTCTGTTCTTTGTAGATAACGAAAGACACTAAAATAGTTGTAGTTGTTACACATTGCAAATAAGAGTAACATTCGCAACACAGATTATATCTAAAGGGAAGGCAGCAGACAAGACTGATGGCAGAGATGCCTGAAAGAAACTAATTAACAACATTTACCCGTCCTGAGCAACCACCACACCAGCACTGTGCACGCAAGGATGTGCCAGGGTTAGAACCCATTTGTTTCCTAATATAGGGGTTGGGACAATGGTTGGTGGGTTGTGATGATATGGGTTTTCAGTGCTTGTTGTACTTACTGTTATATGCCCAACTATTCTCACTCGTCATTTCTCTGCCTCCAATGCTCTGTCTGATGGAATGAAAGGTTTGGGGCTTCAGGTGCTTTCTCTTCCAGCTGCACTGCCTTCCTTATTTCTGGCTCACTCCTACAATGCCTTTGTGATTGTCTTTACTCTGCCTCTCCTCAGATGTTTTTCTCTGAGTCATGTTCTGCTAAAATATTCCTTGTGCGGAGTCCAGAGTTAGCTCAGTTCTCTATATAGATTAGGGGACTTTTTTGAGAAGAGAATGTTGCTGAGGCTTAAGTCTTCTTCCTCTTTTCTTTTTCCTCCCCTTGGTACTCCTACTGATGGTTTTTGAGCCATGTGATGGTAATTGCGTACATGCTAGTCCTTTATTGGTGAAAATTTTACTTTGTTACATTTTTCAGTCAGCGTATTCTCAATTGTACCAAAATGCTCTAGGTCTCATGTCTATTTTAATGCAATATTGATTTTCTTTCCACCAATTGTAACACCTTTCATATAACTGTTATATGCAGATGATATATCCAGTAACCATCTTCTCACTAACAAATCAACAGTAGTCATCATGAATCCACGCAGAGAAAAACACATTTATTTTAAATTTGTTTAGGATTATTAATCAACTGTAAATTGATTCCATTTAATCACCAATTTTCTCTTCTCTCTCTTCGTTTCTCTCTCTCTCTATCTCTGTCTCTTTTGCTGACACACTAATTCTCAGTGTCTGTCTGCCTGCCTGCCTGTCATTTGTCATCTCCTTGAAGACTGGTCTCAAGACCCTCCTCTTCGACTGTGCTATCAGTCACCATCCTGTATTCACCAGTCACTCTGGAGTTTTAGGTTAAGATAATTTTTTGATAATTTTTTAAAATCAAAAATAGATAATTTTTCTGGTAAAAAGATCTTCAAACATTTTCTTTAGAGGTTTTCAACAACGGCACGATTGTGTGTTAGCCTATACCATTTTAAGATAAGTAGAATAATTTCTCCTATTTTATTTCTGCTGTGGTATGACAATGATTATAACCTGGCTTGAAGAATGGCACCATTCTGTAAAAGGTACAGTAATATAAGAACGTTATCACTTCTCCTCTGAAGAATACACTGCAAAATAAGCATTATATATTTATTTGTGTAACAGCTTTATTGTACATTATTCTATATAAAATTTAGAACATTAAAGATCAAAATAGAATTGCCTTTTGACTGCTTAGATAAGACCAAGCCCTGTTGACATATTACGAGTCGTTAAGTGATTACTCAAAAGGCATTTTGATTTTATTTGCAAATTCCTCTGGGTTATTTACAGTTTAAATGTAGTGGGAGCATTGTAATGACACCCTAAGGAACCTCATTCACAAAAGTGTTCTGCAAATATTTAACGAAAAACATCTTAAGATTGATTTTGCTCTAAAACTTTGGCCACTTACTTTGCGCTATGACAGTCATTTCCTGTTGGTTAGTTCCCTCTGGGGAATCTTGTTTTGATAGTACAACCTGCCGACATCCTTTGAATGAGACGTTAAACTCCACATCTGTCTGTTCAGTTTTATGTTAAAGATCCCCTAGTACTACTCAAAAAATGATGGAAATTTCTCCTGATTTCCTGGCCAAGAAGTTTTATATCCTGAGCAGTTATTGTAAATTCAAACACACGTAGAGTGATTTTTACTGCCATAACCCATTCCACTTGAAGCCTATTCCGGTGAAAGAAGTGATTTACATCACACAAACGTGAAGAGATGGAACCAAGTTAAATCCCAAGGATGAAAGACAATTCAGTTCACCTAATTCAAATTAAGATCCACGCTTTAAGAAATTGGGACTTGTGTTCACTGTAGTATTTCTATGCATTTTATTTTGCTCATTTTAACTCATATAAGATAGACAGAGGTTTATGTTACAATACAACTGGTAGATTTTCCCAATAATGTACAGTATTATTGTTTCCAAACTAACCATCCATTCTCTATTTCTCTCTCAAACACTTTTCAGCTAGGTAAACCAAATCAAACCCATCAACACCCATCTAGGTGCCTTCAAAACCATGTATACAACAACAACAATATTAGGTTTGTATAGCGCCGTTCATGTCAGGAGGACGTCCCAAGACGCTGGACAGTCACTGCTTCAAACTCAATCTGAGGACAGGGGGAGGGGAGGGGAGGGGAGGGGGGGATTAGGAATTTCCGATGGGTCCATCAAAGAGAGTCTTGAGGCGCGACTTGAAGGAGGCCAGGGAGGGGGCGAAGGGGAGGGAGTTCGGGAGGAGTTCCAGTGGTTGGGGACAGAGAGGCTAAAGGCTCGCCCGCCAATGGTGGGGAGGGTGAATCGGGGGACATAGAGCGGAGGAGGCGGGCAGGTTGGTCAGGGGATAGGAGGTCATGGATATAGGATGGGGCGAGGTTGTGGAGGGCTTTATATGTGAGGACCAGGATCTTGAATTGGATCCTCTGGGTGATGGGGAGTAAATGGAGTCGGGCAAGGATGGGGTACATGGGGTCACAGAGTTTGAAACGATAGAGGACATTAACTCTGATAATCCACAGAGTTCTGGATTATCTACAGCCTGTGGAGGGAGGAATTGGGAAGGCTGACAAGCAGGGCATTGACGTAGTCAAGCCAGGATATAATTGAAGAAATGTATGAGGATTTCAGCGGCTTTGGGGGTGAGGTAGTGGCGGAGTCAGACAATGTTGCGGAGATGGGGAAAGCCAGAGCGAGTCATTGCTTGGATGTGGGGGAGGAAAGACAGTTGAGGATCAAACAAGACACCTGGGTTCTTGACTGGCTTGGTGAGGTGGAGTGAGCAGCCATGGAGGTTGATGCTGCCAGTGCCTGAGGTGTGGAGGGGCTGGCGGGAGCCAATCAGTAGGGCCTCGGTCTTGTTGATATTCAACTGTAGAAAGTTGTCTCTCATCCAGGACTTGATGTCTGACAGACAGTCTGTCAGGACAGTGGTAGTCCCGGAGTCGAGGGTAGAGGCAGAGAGATAGGGTTGGGTGTCGTACACATACATGTGGAAGTTAAACCCATGTCTGCAGATGATGTCACCCAGCGGGAGTGTGTAGATGTTGAAAAGTAGAGGGCCAAGGACAGAGCCCTGGGGGACACCGCGGGGGCTGGAAGAGAAGCCACTGGTGGTGACAATGCGTAGGCGATGAAAGAGGTAGGAGTCGAACCAGGCAAGGGCAGGTCCATGGAGATTGAAGAGGGAGGAAAGGCGTAATATACTGTATTACTGTATATATGAAATCCATTGCCACAGACCTATTGGATTGTATGTACGTATCATTCAGATACATTGTAATTGAGCTGACCTGGCTAATCTCTTGGTTCACTTTCTCCAAAAACCTTTGAAATGTCAAAACAATATCTGTTTCACCCCCCCCCCCCCCCACCCCACCCCCCCACCCCCCAATATCCAGCTTGCATTGATGCTTTTTACAGCAGTGTTTATAGAAATCTAAATCAATCCACAAGTCTTTGTGTGCGCTTTAATATATTACAACAACAACAAAATTATACCTTTCACATAAGGAGGACGTCCCAAGGCACTGATATGTTATAATTGAATAATTAATTTAATGCAGAAGGAGAGAAACTACTCTAATTAATTTTGTGTCCTTTCAAGGTTCAAAAACTGTGGCTGGACAATAATAATCTTTCCATTTGATACAGCGCCTCATCACGTCTTTGAGATGTCTCCAAGCTCTTCACAGAATACACTGTAAAGTGAGTTGTATATTGATTGTCTATCTCGTGGGCGAAATGTGGCGACGATGGTCGCATAGCAGAGTCCCACAAGTAGCCACCATCACTCATTGAGCGCCAACATTGTTTTTAAAGGGATTATTACCCCCTGGAAAAGCAATTGACCAATCACCATCAATCAGATTCCAACTTACTGTTGGGTGTGTGGAACTCGCCCAATATTTTGCTCTAACCACTGAGCTACAGCACTCCACAAACTCCACAAACCCCACCTCTGAACTGCTTCTGGACATCAGTATTTTATGGTTGATCATATCTAACCCCACTCAGTAATTATTGATGGCAATTCTAAATGTTTCTCCCCAGATTCTAACCCCCTGATGAGCTGCAGGACAGAGACTCAGACACACTGTAAACTGCAAGTCTCCCCTCCCCAGGAGTTGGTGCTGTTTGTTCTTCTTGTGTGACTGTATCAAACACAGGCAAACCTCCAAATACATCAACCAGTTTATAAAGAAATAAATTGTCTTTCCCTCAAACCACACACACCGAGTAGGTCACACAGTAAGCAGCTACAGTAGGCACAGTACCTGTTTGGAGATGAGCAGAGGCTGAGCTAGTCTCTGTGTTTGTGGGGTGGGATTGTTTGACTGACTGAAGGCAATACTTTTCAAATAACTTCTCACTAAGAGGCACTTTCTGGTGTCCAGCAGCCAGAGTGTGGTGTGTGGTGAAAGGCACATGGCTTTACTTACGAGGAGAAGGATTGTCCATAGAGAGGTGTGCAGGTCCCTTCTGTAATCTCTGTGTCCATCACCAGACAGTCTCCCTTCTGCTGTGAGACAGTGGCTGAGTTACTGATCCTCTCACACATCTCCCCGGCTTCTCCCACTGTCTACACACAGCGGTCTGCACATCCCTCTCTCTCTCCCCCCCCCCCCCCCACACACACACACACACACAGTGCAGGGCAGGGCAGGACAAGGCACTGGTAACTCCCCACTGACAAGGCAGAGGCTTTGGGGAAGTCGCAAGTGACGCTTGAAATGCGTCAGATTTTATGTGTCGGGTATAAATACATTTGTTAATCATCACATCTCTTCTTTGGGGCAAAACCAGCCATCTGAGCTACTGCATTCTTCAAGTTACTGCCACTGCCTCCCACAGAGAGAGAGAGAGAGATCTATCTATCTATCTAGCTACTAGCTAGCTGTCTGCCTGTCTATCTATTTATCTATCTGTGTGTGTGTGTGTGTGTGTGTTTCTCTCTCTCTGTCTCTCTGTGTGTATGTGTGTGTGTCTCTCTCTCTCTCGCTATCTGTCTGTCTGTCTGTCTCTGTCTATTTATGGCAGACAGCTAGTCATGTCAGATCTCTAGATCTGTCAGATCCTGCTCTAGATTGGCAACAGGAAAGTACAACATCACTCACTCCCTCACTCACTCTGCAGAAAATCATTTTACTATTTTGTTTGAAATTAAAGCAGTAATTAAAGGTTAGTTACTAGTTAATAGTTATCCAGTGACCTTGTGTTGCAATTGGATGTGTTGATGTTGAGTGATTGGCATCACCCTGGTGAGAATATGGAATTCACTGCCCTCGGGAATTCCTCGTGATGTGAATCTCAAGACTTATTGCTTTGAAATGTAAGATTGTGTGGCATTTGGGATTTGTATTTTAGATTCCGTCGTTTTAATACCTGTGGAAAATCAGCTTCAAATTAATAGTCAATTGCAGGATTTAACACAATGTTGTTGTTACATTTTACAACCATGGTCCTAACTAAGGTCGTACTTAAAATATACAAAATTTGGGAAAATTCTTAGTTTGAGTCTGTTTAATAACGGCATTAAACCAACATCCAAAATTAACTGTAACAAGCTAAAGATCTGGAATAGCCAATGCACATATTAACCTCTGACCAGTGTTGTACACTTTCATTTCTGACCCAGTTTGATACTAGATACAGTAATAAGAGGAGATGGTTTGACTGTGGCCAAGATTCAGCGTCTATCGATCTGAAATGCTCCTGAATGAGACGATTGAATGAGGAATCAATTTGGTGAAGGGAGATTGTATAAAGAGAATCAAAGAGGACAATTATATAAAACATTGCTACACATCTATTTCATGATTTACTGTTTCAATGCTTAATTTACTCTTGCTAAATACAACCAGCGACTGCCACATAATATCATCTATCTGAAGATTGTTTTCTTAAGATCTAGTGATTTTATGGCACAAGATATCAAGGTTTCTGAGAATGTCAAACTCTACTTTTGTCTTCATTTATTTTTATCAATATAGTATTAATAATTTATCAATAGTATTTCAAAGTATACAGAATGTGACAAATATTGAATTCAGTTTAACTTTGCAGCATGGTTTCTGTTGTTCTTGAAAGAAAGAAAAGAAAACTTATGAAAATTAAAGATGGTGTTTCACATTGTCAAATTCTGGCAGCTCTTAAAGTGATAGATTCAACTTAGGTCTCGGTGCAATTTCTACACATCGATTTCCACACAAAACTTCTTTGAGATCGGCGGGATGTAGTGATCTAACAATGATGAATTCATCAGCATCACATCCATACGTTAGCGTCCTGTAGCTCAGTGGTTAGAGCACTCGCCTCACAAGCTAGAGACTTGGGTTCGATTTCAGGCAGAGCAAAGTCTCGGCCAAGTTTCCTTACTCCACACACTTAATAATAAACCCTCAAAAAATAAACCAATAATAAATTGGTCATTTCAATCCACGGCTGTTTGTGGGGGACGCTGCTGTGCGCAATTGGCTGCCACGTTTCGCCCACAGATATAGTCAATTCACTTTACAGTATATTCTGTGAAGCGCTTTGAGACGTCGATAAGATGTGAAAAACGCTATATCAAATGCAAGGATTATTATTATTATTATTATAACTACAGGCATTGATGACTGGCAAACTGCGCATGTCAGGATTTGTCAATGTGCTGATGGAAGTCAGTCTTCTAATGGCTAACAATGTGCTGAGCCTTGTAATGGCTAAACGATGGGCATTGGATGTTTCTGTCAGCTCACAAATTGATCTCAATGAATCCATTATTTGGTGGGCACAGTTGGCATCAGTAATGAAAAATAAAACAGCCCAACGTTAAGACTCAAAATGTCAATTAAAAAGTAGAACTTATCAACAAGTATCAGTGATATGAAGGAGTTTACTGCTATAATTTATAATGTTGTGCAATCTGTTTGAGTATGATCGTGTTGAATTGTACTCTCCTACTCTCTATATAATGTATGTGTTTTTTCTCAAGCTGTATTGTTGAGTTGTTAATATTTAGAACGTGAAAAATCCAGCAATTAATGCAGATTTGATAATCAAGTTCTATATCAAATTCAAGGATTATTATGATTATTATGATGATGATGATGGGTTTAGACTGATCTTCAATATAGATACACTGCATTGTTGAAGACGCTGTCTTTTCGACACATCATTATTGGAGTCCTACAGCTCAGTGGTTAGAGCATTCGCCTCACAGGTGAGAGACCTGGGTTCGATTCCTAGTAGGTTGATATGTTGGGCAAGTTTCCTTACTCCACACGCCTCTGTTTACCAGACAGTAAGTAGGAACCCAGTTGATAGTCGACTAGCAGATTGTTTTCCGATGGAAATAATGTCTTCCCCAAACAATTGGTCATTTCAGTCTCCAATGGTTTGTGGAATGCTACTGTGGCTGTAATTGGCTGTGGAGTTTCGTCCACAAAATATGGTCAATTCACTTTACAGTGTATTCTCTGAAGTGCTTTGAGAAGTCTTGAAGATGTGATAAAGCACTGCATCTAATGCGGGAATAGTTATAATTAAAATGAGGTCCCATCTGCTTGTTCAGGTAGATGTTTCTACCTATCAGTGTCAGGTCCCAGCTAAAGACCTTTCTCTTTGACCGTGCCTTTGGTCACCTTTCTGCCCTGCCCCTGGCTCTATCCTGGGATCCGCTATTGTGAAGCGCTCTGAGCCGCCGCCTGGCGTGGAGGGCGCTGTATACATCAAAGTTGTTGTTAGATGATAAAAAGTGGTGTTTCTTCCTGTGACAAGAGCAACAATCCCCCCCAAATTGCTCATTCACTGCATGGTTCTTTATGGGACATTGCTGTAAACAAATTGGTTGCCAGATTTGCCTACAAAATAATGAGAATATTCTTTGGTATATTGTGTCTTTTATGTCAGCGCATCAAAACTGCCATCTCTGCTAATCAGTTAGTTAGCCACACTCAAATGTTCATCTCTGAGATAGGGGCAGCAATGGAATGTGGATTCCTGGAGTCGGAATAACTTTGCCATACATCTCCGTCTAACAATCAACAAGGTGGGTTTCTGGACTGCGTGGGTGGAAGGGAATGTTACCAGTGGCATGGTTACCTCAGGCCTGGGTTTAATAAGTTTTACAAGTACTGTACAATGTAGAAAGACGTGAAACTATGTAGTGTTTCATGACAGATTTGCAATGCATTGATTATCACGTTAAATCTGTTATGCACTATTTTACATTTCTCCCACATATTAAAAATAATAATAGTCACTTTTGAATTTGATACAGCGCCTTATTACATCACTGAGAAGTCTCAAAGAGCTTACATAGAATATACTGTATTGTACTGTACTCTAAAGTGAATTGACTGGATATTTTGTGGGAGAAATGCGGCAGCCAAACTGCGTACAGCAGTATCCCACAAACAATCATGGATTGAATAACCTAATCCTTTGGGGAATAATTAATAATATGGCGTTTGGGATTATTAAATTACAACACAAACAATTTATATTCATGCAGTTCCTTTCATGTCACTTGGGGGATGGCTCTGTATGGCTAACCTCAAGCCTTTCAGGATCGTTCAGTATTTTATACTGAACGATCCCTGAGGAAATCAAACGGGCTCGGGAAAACCCAGTGGTCAGGTAGGTAGCACATGGTCTGTATCAAAAGAAAATAGGTCAAATTGCTTTTTCGGCCATTCTTTATGTCCTTAGGTAAAACACCAATTTTTGACAGCAATTGAAAGTATGTCAAGCAGCAACATTGCACAGCATATAAAACCAAGGCAATCCTCCAATTATAATCGCTCATTCACTTTATAGCTGTTTGTGTGCCAATTGGCTACCGCATTCACTTCACAGTAAAAATCCTTTGGGATGTCTCCATGCCATAAGTTGCTACATAACATACAAACATCATTATTAATAATAATATGGGATATATTTCAGTAAACTGGTTGTACTGTGTTTTGGAGGGTTGGGGGAGAAGAATGAATTCGCCAATAATTGTAATATTTACTGTCACAGAACTAATCTATTTTAAACAACATTAAAACCATAGTCTGTAAATGCCACCGTCCCAATCAAACCACGCTGCACTGGTGATAAGCAGTTCTGTTTACAATCAGGTATGAAACGATTTTAACTTGTTCACAGGTCAGAGGATATAAGATCTCGAAACTCAGAACAAAATGTATCAAATAAGACACCAGCATTTTGACACTTGGCATTTGGATGGAAAAGTCCAAAAACTAGTGAACCGCACATTGGTCACAGAATAGCACCTCATGTAAATATGGCTCCAGAGACCTTAGTGGGGCTTATTAATAGCAATAAAAGTGATTTTATGTGAAAAGCAAGTACAGTACATGCTCATGGCTCATACTTTTTTCTCTAAGGATTCTCAGGTTGACAGAACATATTGTGTAGGCTGTAGCAGGGTCCAAATGCTGGTGAAATCTTTAATAGTCCCTTTCTAATCATAGAACCATCGCGACAGTCCAGCAGACTTCCTGGCACCTTTAAACTTCAAACCTTTACAAGTTGTGCTTGCTCCATTTGCAGTTCTGTTGCAGAGGGAGTGACTGTAATGGTGTGAGCTGTGACACATTGCTACGTGCTTGGACAGTTAGATGTAAAGTCCATGTAACCCATATTGAATGGACATCAGATTTACAATAAAACTGGACTTTTAATTATCTTCACACCCCCAACCTAACCTTTTCCTTTTAGCTCTGTGAGCCTTTACTAACCAAAGGTCACACTGTGAATGTCATCAGTGAAATGCTGGTACAGTAGCCATGTGTTTCTGAATAGCTTGAAGTCCTCTCCTGCACCAGCCTCTGCAAACCCATCATCCCTATCCTCATTCACTCTTACCAAGGCTTCACCCCTCAGTGATTGAAATCAAGATTTCCTTTATATTTAAGTGCCTCCATGGCTTTGTCTCACCCTCCTCTGTGTCTTCCTGTGTGAATTTGTAACTGGGCACATGACAGTGTTTATTCTATCCTCAGGAAAAAGTAAGTAGGGAGTCCTGCCATTGCCACTTTTGCTTCATTTATTTCATCCACGTTACAAGCTCTCACCAGAGGGTTTCATTAATGGCCTTGTTGTACTGGAACATCATATTCCTGTTGCTCACCAATGATTTGTATTTCACATTTCAGCCCAAGTGTGTAAACGTTACCCACTAAGTACTGTACAGTAATAGTGATTTTCCATTTGATGTAGGACTTCAAAGCATTTCACATGGAATTGTTATTAACAGGAGTGGCTGCTTTTTGGAAGCAAAAAAATGTCCAATTATACACTGAAAGGTCCCTCAGACAGGCATACTGTGAATACCCAATTTGATCCAGGATTATTGGCCAGGACACTGTGTTTGTCTGTGTGTCAATCTACATTTCATATTGGATGCTTTGGTTGCAAGCAAAGCTGCAATGGGTACTGCTAGTCATGTACCTATCAATGTTCAATTCATCTGGTCTTGATGCCTTTTTAGCTCTAACAACCATCCAGTCAGGTCCCCTTACCCCTTTCCTATTTATTCTCATATTGAAACTAATTTTATTAAGACCCTGACAGTGTTTACCCCCCCACTGACTTGACCTACATCATTCCTAGAACCATGTCACACCTTGCCGCTTGCTTGCTGCTTAAGAAAGCAGTTCAGACTCTAGTGTTAAAAATCCTCCCCATTTTGACCAATTACATTTCCTTATTCTAGTATTATCTTTTCAATAAACAGAATCTCTCTGTGCTTTGGCCATACTATTATCAAATACTTCTCCAAATGACCAAGCATTTATCATAATCATTGCATTTAATATAATGGCTTATGATGTAATGGAGACATCTCAAAGTCGTTCCACATGATTTTATTGTAAAGTGTAGTGACTTTTATCAGTTGGTCACTTATCTGAGTGATATTTATGTAATGTACTCTGGCACAGTGTGGCTGCTCCATTTGCCTCTAATAACATTCTCTTCCATGTCTAATCAGTCATATTTTGTAAAGCACTTCAGAAAAATTATTTTACGTGGACAGCATTACAATAAAAGGTACATATTATTAATTATTATTAACTTTCAAACCCTATTTTTTCCCCCCACTATTTTGAAATCTTTAATATATCCCAATAAAGCAACTGATTTTGTATGATTTCTCAACTCTATCCAAACTGGCTCAATTTCAATGTCCTTTCAGTCTAATGTTGGAATGGGGTCTTAAAATGTTAGCTATCTTTTTTCATTTTCTGTCATCCCAAATGATATGAATATGCAATGTTAAACTGCACAGAATAAATATGCTGAAGGACACCTTATTTCTACTTGGTGTTTAAAGATAAGGCTACGATAGAGGCGTTGTGTAATGCTATGGAGATTAATGGACCCTTAATGAAGCACTTTGAGATGTCTCAAAGATCTACTAAGGAACTGTATCAAATGTAACGATTATTATTACATTATTCTGTGACCGATTGGAAAACCTGTCATCAGTCTTGGTCATCAGTCTCAGAAGAGTATCTCTCAGCAATGTTATCAACTTTCCATCTCTCACACCAGCCATCCTTGCATTTTAAAAAAACACTTTTTTGCATCTTGAATTTCATGACATTACGTCTAACAGTTTCTCTGTGTAACTTGTGAATTTCACTATGAAATACAGAAAGTATGTCAGGTGTGAAGCAAGCCCTAATGAGATAGTTTGCAAGAGGCATCATTTCTGTTCTCCTATCTCCTGAGTAACTGAAATCAATCCTTTGTAAGTACAGTACTGTAGTTGGGAGAATATATAAATCACATCCATCCATACCTTGGCTGTCACCCATTTCTTGATGATTCAAATGTGGCTTGTGTTAAAATAATTTAATCTCAGGGGAATTATTTTATTCTTGACTTGGCTGAGACAGTCTCCGCAGAATTTAATATTAGAAGACACAGGAATAAATATTTCTTCATGTATTTTTCTGACTCGTATTGGTTAGATATGAATCGTAAATAATTAAAAGTGTGATGTGCTAAAGCATGGCATTGTTGGGATTCAGATGAATGTTCATATATCCAATAATACCCATCTCTGAGTGGAATAATGGTTATTTTGAGAATAATAATCCTTGCATTTGATATAGCGCTTTCATAGAATCATAAAGTCATAGAATGTTCCAGCACAGAAGGAGGCCATTCGGCTCATCGAGTCTGTGCCGGCTCTTTGACCGAGCAAGTCACTTTCGTTAACCCCAATCACCAGCTTTCTCCCCATAACCCTGCAAACCCGTCTTCCCCAGATACCTATCTAGTTCTCTCTTAAAAGCTGCCATCGAATCAGACCTCACTACCCTTTCAGGCAGATCATTCCAAATTCCAACAACTCGCTGAGTAAAAAAAATTCTTCTAACCTCCCCTCTGCTTCTTTTGGTAGATATCTTAATACTGTGACCACGGGTCACAGATACACCTACAGCGGAAACAGCTTTTCCCTATCTAGCCTGAGTCGAAACCTTTCATAATCTTGAAGACCTCCATCAGGTCCCCGCGTAACCTTCTCTGCTCTAATGGGAAAAGTCCTAACTTCTCCAGCCTGTCCTCATAGCTAAGGTTCCCCATTCCTGGTGTCATTCTTGTGAATCTCCTCTGCAACCGACTGGTTGAATCCAGAGGGTATAAAAAAGGGATAGCTGCGAGAGCCTGCTCGAGCAGAGAGCCACGGACTCTGAGTGAGCCACGGACTGAGTGAGCTAGGCATGAGTGAGAAGGAATTGGGTGAGAGTGGGAATCGCTGTGGAACTGCTATTTGTGAGTATTCAAGTGTGTTCAAGTGTTGGGTTTGGTTGTACTACTAAAACTGTTAAAATTGTGTTAGATTGGTAGACTGTTTACGATAGGTAAATTGGTTGATTGGTCTTGTTGCTTTTCACATCTTCTAGACGTCTCAAGCACTTCACAGAATATACTGTAAAGTTAATTGACTGTATATTTGTGGGCGAAACGCAGCAGCCAATTGTGCACAGCAGCTCGAGCCACAAACAGTCGTGGATTGAAGTGACCAATTTATTATTGTTTGTGTTTTCAAGGGATTATTACCAGGCGTGTGGAACAAGGAAACTTGCCCAAGGTTTCGCCCTGACCTGGAATCGAACTTATAATAACTACTTTAACAAGCATTACCAAGTCATCCTATTTTGCCAAAACATTGAATGCAGCATTTGGCAGGGAGGCCAGCCTGGTATAGTTAGTCGTGTGCTCACGCCCTATGTCAAGATGTTGAGTTCACAGTCTAGACCAGTGGTTCTCAAAAATGTTTTGCTGCCACCCAAATTAGCCACCAAATTGCCTTTTCCTGATATTTTAGTTTGAAGTTTGAACTATTTTTTTCTTAACACTATAAGAAATCAATGCGATGGCACACTTGACTGCAACCAAACATTTGCTGCTTTGCCAAAAGATCAACATGGAATGAAGACGTAACTGAAGAAATGGAAGGAAGGATGCACCAAGGATGATCTATGTGGTGTTCGATGAAAATATCAAGGAGATTTGCAAATGTATTATTGGTATTGTTGACACAGATAGCATTTCACAGCCTGAAAAGGTGGTGGGGGCTGATTTGATAACAACTTTTAAAAGGGAAGTAGACATTTATTTTGGGAGGATGGCTTTGCGCGGTTATAGGGAGAGAGCTGGGGAGTGGGATTAAATTGCTCTTTTTAAAGAGCCGGCACAGACTTGATGGGCTGAATGGCCTCCTTTTATGCCGTAAGATTCTATGATTTTATGACCATGTTCACTTTCACTCACAAGGTGGTTAACAGATTGAAACAGGGGCTTGGGACGTTCATCTGTTTTTCTAGCTATTGTCATTGGTGATGAATTGAATTAACGCATGTCATATAAAATGGTGCCTTTGGAAAAATTGCTGAGTGAACTGTTTACATTTGTTGTCGTTCTTGTTACAGAGTGGAGACTTACCTTCAAACCCTTCATTAATACAGTTTCCTTCATTAATACAGTTTTGCTGCAGAAGGAAATGTTTCTCATGCATACAAGTTTCACCTTGAACAAATTTTCCTTCCCATAGAAGTTGCCGGGTTAATAGAGCTTGAAACCTTCAAGGATAATACTTTTTAGATCAATTTAAGTGACTGAAGCAAATGCATGCCATAAACTAGTTGGATTATTCTTTCTTCTGCTTGATGACAAAATTCAATCAAACAAAAAGCCTATTGAATAACTGCAAAGATTGATTGTTTAATTAATTTAAGAAAATGCTTAGAATCCTTTCTACATGGAGAATTCTGACAGCCTCATGCCAATATTAAGTCTATAACACCCAGCACAGGTAATCTAATGTTTATGCAACTGTGCATTAGCAAGAGATATTTTGCTGGATACTTTCTCACTGAAACTGAGATTGATTGCTCTGATTGCTAAAGATCCTGTTCTCCTATACAAAATGAGAACAACAACAACTTTGATTTATATAGCGCCCTCCACACCGAACGGCATCTCAGTGCGTATAACACAATTGTCCTGGTGAGCAATCTTCCACATAAATTCATTCACGTATTGCCTACTTTGTGGGCGCTTGCACAAATTGACTGGGTGAAAATACCCATTTCAAACAATTTCATTGCAAACCACACGTACCTATATTGGCAAAAACAAATAATTCATTACATAATACAGTGGCTGTGATTGTTTTGGGTCTTCATTCTCAAAATACAAATTCTAAGTCTGATCAATTTCATGAAACGATTTTGTTGAACACTATTACATTCAAACGGGTGCATTACCACACAGCCTATGGAGCTCTGAAACAATCAGCTTCAGCTAAGACGTTGTATTTTCATGCTGTCAACTGGAGACCAGAAATTAACAGGATTTCCAATAGACCAAAGCAAAATATTAACTTGAGAAGCCGACAGTAGCATTGGAAAATCTGGAAGCTGCCACGGCAGCTGAAACTACTGGCATTTTATATTTAGTACATTGCCATGATTTTTAAGTTCCCTTCATCAATCTCTCCCCTTGATTTTCTGCCGGGAAATTAAATCTTCCTTGATTTCTCTGACAATAAAAAAAAATAGATTTGAGGCAAGAAGCGGTTATTTCATCATAACTGTCAATATTTACTTTCTTCTTTTTGTTGCATTGCACCACCCGAGTGTGTAGTCCAGCTACAAGCCAATGTAACTTATGGCCACACAAACCTATAGCCTTAGGTAGCAGGCATAGCACAAACAGTTTTTTTAAATAAAAATAATAGCAACGCTTGCATTTAATAATAATTGTTAGAGCACTTGTCTTGCAAGCTGGGGAGACCAAGCTGGGGAGATCTGTGTTCGAATCCAGGCAGGTCAGGGCGAAACCTTGGGCAAGTTTCCTTACTCCACACGCCTAATAATAATCCCTCCAAATAAAAAGCCACAATAATAAAATTGGTCATTTCAATCCACGACTGTTTGTGGGGGACACTGCTGTGCACAATTGGCTGCCGCGATTTGCCCACAAATATATACAGTCAATTCACTTTACAGTATATTCTGTGAAGTGCTTTGGGACGTTGATAAGATGTGAAAAGCGCTATATCACATGCAAGGATTATTATTATTATTATTATAATACGTGATATAATAAGCCTCCCAATAATGCCTCCCAATTAGCTGTCCATATCTCCTTCTCCTTCTCAGTTATTTTCCCATTTGACAAGATGTGAAAAGCGCTATATCAAATGCAAGGATTATTATTATTATTATTATTATGAATGTGCATAGACTAGCTGTGCCCACAACCAAAGCCTGCCCAGCAGCAGTTGTGGCTGCAGTAGTGAATGCTGTTCCTGGTTTTATTGTCAGGCAATGGCAGATCCTCAGTTTAAATTAACTTTCTTAAAACAGAATTGTTGGGCTTGTCTGGGGGAATCTGTAAACAAGAATACCTTATGGTCAGATTGTATAGAGACAGGTGCCCAGGCATGGGACATGATGGCATCTCAGAGAAGGATGAAGCAGCAGAAGGGATCTCAGGAAGGAGTAGTGATCTCAGCGGAGGGGGGGCCCTCTTAGAATGGGACAAGGACAGAGAAGAGAAAGTCAGGGTCATAGGAAAAGACCAGGAACATGTTATAAGTGTGGGGAAACTGGGCATTAAGCCTACGAATGTCAGTGGAGGAGACCAGGGGAGGTCCATCCACCAGAGAAGCTCTATGGAATAATCTTAGTCATGAAAATCTTTGCAGTACAGTAAAGTGATCAGGACTCGCAGTACTGTGTGTTTGTCAGTGGCAGTGAAATCTCTCACTGCATATTTAGACACATGCTTTAGCGATATCTTGTTCAGAGCTTCTGACTTATGAACGAGAGTGTGACTCTGTTCTTAATGAGTACTGGAGATGTACCGCTGAGCTGCTCAGTCCATCTGCCAACTGGGTCCAATAGTGAGAATACCAAGTGAAATGGGATTACTCAATCAAGAGAAAATAAATGTGTATGAAAACTAGAGGTACAAGTGAAAGATATTTCATGTAAAACATGAGTAAATCTAGCAGTTTATACAATGTGGCCTTGAAGCGAGTTGAAGCAATAATGAACAAATGTACAAGGTTTGCATCTGCTGGTGTCTATGAGAGTCTATACGGGTCCATGTGTGTACCTGTGGGTTTGTTTGCAAGAAGCAAAGAAAAATAGAATATTACGGATCATTTGGCCCATCAAATGTGAGCCACCTAATCCTGCTCCTTCTCACTCCCTTTCTTATCAAATTCTTCGTATCTCTTGAAATAATTTTAGAGAAATTTATAGACTTTGCTCAGTGTTACAAGAACAACAAAATTACATTTAGAGAGCGCCTTTCAGGTCAGGAGGACGTCCCAAGGCGCTGAACAGTTAAGTCGTGACCCGAGCAGGTGGAGGGAGGGTCGGGGTATGGGAAGGGGACGGAGAGTAGGAAAGGGGAGAGAGTTAGTGGGGCAGCCGAAGGTGCGGTCGAAGAGGAATGTCTTGATAAACAACAACAACAATTTTGATGTATACAGCGCCCTCCACGCCGGACAGCGTCTCAGAGCTTCACAATAGCGGATCCCGGGGCCGAGCCAGGGGCAGGGGGAGAGAGGTGACCAAAGGCGCGGTCGAAGAGAACGGTCTTCAGCTGTGACCTGAAGCTGGGAAGAGAGGGGGCGAGGGGAAGCGAGTGAGGAAGGGAGTTCCAGAGCCTCGGGGAGTAGTGGCTGAAGGCACGGCCGCCGAGGGTGGAGCGGAGGATTCGGGGGGACATGGAGGAGGCCAGACCCAGAGGAGAGAAGGCAGCGGGTGCTGGGTTGGGGGGAGAGGAGATCAGAGAGATAGGGGGGTGCAGAGGAGTGGAGGGACTTGAAAACAAGGGTGAGGATCTTGAAGTCGATCCTCTCAGGGACAGGGAGCCAGTGAAGTCTGGCAAGGACTGGGGTAATGGGGGAGCGAAGCTTGTTGAGGCAGAGTTCTGGATTAGCTGGACTCTGTGGATTGTGGTGGAGGGGAGACCGGAGAGGAGGGCGTTGCAATAGTCCAGCCGAGAGGTGACAAAGGCCTGGACCAGGGTTTCAGTGGCTTTTGAGGTGAGGTATTGCCGGAGACGGGGGATCTGTCGGAGGTGGTAGAAGGCGGTGCTGGTGAGGGACCGGATGTGGGGGAGGAAGGACAGTTGGGGGTTGAACCTGATGCCAAGGTTGCGCACAGGTTGGGAGAGTTTTAGGGGCCAGGCCGGGAAGGTGGAGGAGGTGAGAGCCGAGTGAATGGAGACATTGATACCGGCTTTGAAGGAGGAAAGGGAGGAAGCGAAGGGGAGGGGCTGCGGGATGGAGTTCCACAGTGTGGGAGGAGAGGTTGGGGGGTTAGGGCGGTGGACGCGGAGCAGGCCGTGAATGGCCTTGAAGGTGAGGACGAGGATCCTCAGTGATGGTTTGTGACCACTGTCACATTCCAACCTCCCTGTTACTAAATATTTTTTCTCTAGCCTTACCCTGCAACTCCTTCTGTCATTATTTTAACCAGATAAAAAACCAGCTGTGATTTAATGGAAGGTGTGCAATGTACATAACTAATAAATGGAAGCAAGAGAGCAATAATAATTATCCTTTCATTTAATACATTGCCTTTTTCATCTCATTCCTATATCTCAAAACGCTTCACAGAATCCAATATATTGTAAAGTGGAGTGACTATGTATTTTTGTGGCCAAAACCCAGCAGCCAATTACAATCCTTGCATTTGATATAGCGCTTTTCACACCTTATCGACATCTCAAAGCGCTTCACAGAATACACTGTAAAGTGAATTGACTGTATATATTTGTGGGCGAAGCGCGGCAGCCAATTGCGCACAGCAGTGTCCCCCACAAACAGTCGTGGATTGAAATGACCAAATTTTATTATTGTGGTTTTGTTTTGCAGGGATTATTATTAGGTGTGTGTGTGGAGTAAGGAAACTTGCCCAAGGTTTGGCCCTGATCTGCCTGGATTTGAACACAGGTCTCACGCTTGTGAGGTGAGCGCTCTAACCACTGAGCTACAGGAGCAATTGGAGCGATCACAAAGCTATCCAACAACCAGGTGCCTGCTCACTGCTCAATAAACACAGGCATGAAGCACAAGGAAACTCACACAGGCCCTCTCACTTGTGAAGCGAGATATAAAGTCAATGTTGTTGTTGTTGAGTGCGTTATTCAGTACGCTACAGGACTCCAAATATTGGAGATACGGGGAAAGGGCAGATAAACAGGATTGAAAGGATATGAGCAAACATGGGAATATACAAGATCAATATATGGAGTCTGGTTAGATAACTCTGTGGGTGTTGTGAAGACAAACAGATGAAGAGCAATCGACAAATGTGGCAGAAAGAGACTAATGGACAAAGACGCTGATGGAGTATAATACTGTAATAATAATTTGATGTAGTGCTTTTTACAGCAAATATGCCGCCTCCAAATACTTCACAGGACATTACACCAATAATAATAATAATCCTTGCATTTGATTCAAGTCTTCTCACTGTCTCAAAGCGCTTCACCAAATATATTATAAAGTGAATTTACTATATTTGTGGGTGAAACGTAGCAGCCAATTACACACAGCAGCGTCCCACAAACAGTCGTGGATTGAATGACCAAACTATGTTTTTTTTCAGGGATTATTATCAGGCGTGTGGAGTAAGGAAACTTGCCCAAGGTTTCTCCCTGACCTGGAATCGAACCCAGCTCTCTCGCTTGTGAGGCAAATGCTCTGAGGACTGAGTTACAGGACTCCAATAGTGTGTGTATTGTACTTAGAAAGGTATAGACATCCCTTCAAATCTGTCTGAGCCATGCGAACATGTGTCTTAACTGAGGGAACTATTTAGAGCAGGTTGATATGCATCTGTTGAGATCATTTGGTACCAAATTCCGATGTTGGAAGAAATTCCACATATGGTATAAAATGTGCAATGTTAATACAATCAGATTTCACTTGACATTAAAATAGCATGAGACAAAGTATTGAGAAATCATTATCAGTGATGGGAAAAGAAATCATCCAAAAGTGAGTGTGGTTATTAAATCACATTCGCCGCATACATCACCATTCTGTATGGATGCTTCTGAATTGCTGTTTTTGAGAAATGGAATGAACAGTCAAAATACCAAAATAGTCGTCTGATAAGATAACTTTGTGGGTGTCCTAAAGATAGAAGCAAATGAAGAAAACTGACAGACATGGAGGAAGGGTGTTTATGTTTCACTGTTTGTGAAGTAATAATCATCCTTGATTTGACATTGTGCCTTATCATGTTTTTGAGGCATCTCAAAGCTTCACAGAATATATTGTAAAGTTAAATGATTGTATATTTAGTGGACAAAAATGAGAGAGAATCAAAATGAATAGTTTCATCTGGGGGGTAGCTGGAAAGCCAGTAACAGATTGTGAAATTCTATTCGTCGAAGATCTAAAAACGAACATGGCTTTGGGTTGAACCAAAAGTTGGAATGTTTGCAATTCCAGCTCAATTCAATGAAAAGGGGAATGACTGGGAATAGGAAGAAGAAATTTATGCTGCTTGTACATTGTGAGTTTGTCACCTCAGTTAATAAGTTGTGCAAACTTGCAAACCAAAGGGGAAGATTTCCACATATGCTACTAGAAATGTATTTTGGTCAGGTTCGCGACCGCAAATAATTTTACAAATTGCAGAGCCTCGAGGCCACAAGATAAAAGCCGCATTTAGATTTCAAGATTTGATTTTGAATTTGATAAAAGCAACTTACTACACTGACTCAAAGGACTTTACGTCATATACAGGACTGTAATGTGGATTGACGGTGTATTTTGTAGGCGAATGCCAAAAAGCTAACTCTGGATGTAATAATTGTTCAACTTCTTCTCAATATTTTCTTTTTCTTTATTTACTCCATAGAAGCCTTGTCAACAATTGGCAAAATACAGGTCAGTCAAAAAGCAATATAAAAAAATTTGACAATTCAGTTAAAATAATTGTTTCACACATTGGTTATAAAAGAAAACGTAGTTGTAGTATTTATAATACAAATAATATTGAAGATTTTTTCAAAACTTATTAGTAAACTCCATACATTACATGTTTGTTCACTCACAAAACACACAGTGACCACACTACGTACAATAGTATAGCTTCATGACATCCTCCTTATGTTAAAGGCATTTATACCAAATGTTAGGATTATGATTACGTAGAATATTACAGCACAGAAATAGACGATTTAGCCCAAATGGTCCATTAACAGCAAGTAACTTTTGTTGTATGCTTTCTAAAAATAAATAGAAGGAAGGAAGGAAGGAAGGAAGGAAGGAAGGAAGGAAGGAAGGAAGGAAGGAAGGAAGGAAGGAAGGAAGGAAGGAAGGAAGGAAGGAAGGAAGGAAGGAAGGAAGGAAGGAAGGAAGGAAGGAAGGAAGGAAGGAAGGAAGGAAGGAAGGAAGGAAGGAAGGGAGCTATATTTAGGATTGAACATGTTATTGAAAATATGGTTTGGAAGTTCATAAATATGTGTTTTGGAGGAATCCTTTAACTTGAATGATTGTCCCCAGGGTCCAGTCTAGGCTGATTGCCTAGTTACTCTCAAAGCTGTCACTGCCAACAACTCTTATACAACAGCCAGGGAGAGGCAGGAGTCTGGAATGATTCAGAGTAGAAATTCCATTGAATGGTAATAAAAGGACCAAGAGAATGACAATTGAGTAGTTTATGGCTGAACAGCAAAATGGGATTGAAGTCGTGGAATCAGATAATATGTGTTATTTCTTTCACTGTATTTTTGAATTAGTCATGGTCGATTTATCTCATTTTGTTCCATTTTCAAGAATAAAGAAAAGAGCAGTAAACAGAATAATAATAATCCTTGCATTTTGATTTGGCGCTTTTCACATCTTATCGACGTCTCAAAGCGCTTCACAAAATATACTGTAAAGTGAAGTGACTGTATATTTGTGGCTGAAACGCTGCAGCCAATTGCGCACAGCAGCGTCCCCCACAAACAGTCGTGGATTGAAATGTCCAATTTTATTATTGTGGTTTTTTTTGGAGGGATTATTATTAGGCGCATGTGTGGAGTAAGGAAACTGACCTACTTGGATTAGAACACAAGGTCTCACGCTTGTAAGGCGAGTGCTCTAACCAGTGGCTTGTTCAGTCGCACTGGTTGAGTTTCAAGACATGTTTACTCACAAAGAAGAATAATTCCACTCGAGGGGAATGCAGGAGAATTAGATTTTTACTCCCTCCTTATCCAAATTTAGTGATTTAGATTGTTTGCGTACTCATTGTTGTACCTGGGGCAGATTAGCTGCGATGTTGACTGTACAACAACTTGAAATGTTCAACCAAGGGCCTGTCTGCCTGTTCAGATGGACATGAAAGACACTATTCGAAAAGACAAGGGAATTTTAACCAATTCACTGCAAACTCATTGAAGGTGTTTTAACTTTACTGTCTAAGCAATATCCAATGCATAGATTGTCATTTTCACATTAACTTTTAATTCTAACCAAGTCTATTTTGTAAACAGCGTTGCTAGATTTAAGTGCAAAGGGGCTTTAATAAATGCAAGGTATTATTATTGTTAGTATTATTATAATGTGCCACACAAATGCAGTTATTTTAATTTATGTAATTTATATTGGTGAAATGAGCTTCATTTAAATCTTGCCACAATGCACTTAACCAATTAGAAGCATTGGAAGCTCTATTTAATCTAACACATCTCCTTATTTTTCTCATTTTACTTTCATGCTAATCAGGCTGGTAAATTTACCAACCAGTAGAGTAGAGAGTAAGATGTGTTCATCCGCCAAGGCTGATACATTCACAGACTCTCAATCCCCCCCATAGATTGAGGAATGAATCCATTCACAAATACACAAAGTGGACGGCAGTATATTGTACAATACCTTAAGGCATTGGTTTCCAAACTGTGGAGCTCACCTCCCTTGGGGGACACATACCATTGCCTGGGGGGGGGGAGGGGGGTGTTGTGTGGCCGTTAAAGCGGGTGGAAAAGGGGACCTGGGAGTGAGCCAGGCGGCAGAGAGAGAGTGAGGCAGTGAGGGAGTGAGTCAGGCGGGCAGAGAGAGGGTAAGGCAGTGAGGGAGTGAGAGGGGCAGGCAGTCAGGGAGCGAGTCTAATTTATTTAAAGAAAATTTTGACAAAAAATGTTCGAAAGAACCTAACTCCAGTCTTTACATTCACTCTTATGGGAAACATTTGTTCGCTTAACGTCGTTTCACTTAAAGTCGAGCTTTTTCGAAAACCAAACTACGACATTAAGCGGGGTTTACCTGAACCGAGAACCCTTGAAGAGATGGAGAAGTTCTTAATTGGTTTCAAGAGGAAAGACAGAGATAGTGAAGCAAGTTCCAGTAAAGATAGCGAGGCCAGTTTAAGTAGAGAAATGCCATGCGACAAAAACAAATGCAGAAAATACGACAGGAAATATCTATCGCTTGGTATTGTAAATGTAAGTACTGTAATTGGTTTCACAATTTTAATGATTTTTTTTATTTAATTGAAATTTTTAACAATTTAATGTTTTTTGTTCCTAAAAACAGGTAAAGAAAATATTGAATTTGCTGTTATCATTTGCGAAAATTAGTCAATGTGAAGAGGGGGGTGGATGGGTGGGGGGGGGGGTGGGGGGCAATGAAAATGTTGCTGAGTTAGGGGGAGGGGGCGCTGCTACTTAAAGTTTGGAAACCACTGCTTTAAGGGGATACTATCTGTGGCTGGGAAAGAGAATTAACAGAAAAATTCAAACTTTATGAAAAAATTCTAATGGTATTTGTTGTAATAGTTACTCTCAATTTATAACCTAATTGTGAAGTAATTACAGTAACATTGAGTAAAATAGCTACAGTTTATCATAAACAATCATACATATACACCTGTAATGATGACTTCAAATTAATTTTTCATTTCAACTTCCTCCTGCCACCAACTCACCTCCCAATATGTTTGTGTCACCCATTCTGTCTTCCTAAAGCTTCTTGAGTACATTATCTTACATTGAAAGATGCCTTATAAGTGCAAATTCAAGTGTAAGCCAGGCTCAGTGGATACCACTCGCACCTCCTATTTAGAAAGTTGTGAGTTTAAACCCCACGTTGGACCTTTGCCATCTGTAGACTTCAGACGACACTCCGAGTGGAGTGTATTCCAGAGATAGTTTGTCACTTCACATTATATGTCACACTTTGCAATTAGTTAGTGGATACGGTGTTGTGATGGAGTGGATCAATGCTTTGATAACACACGTAGCGTTGACATCAATGCAGGTTATGTCAGTGTTTTTTTCAGCAGTGAGACTCTCTGCGACAAGTCCTGATGGAAATCAGAAATCTATTTAATTTATCCATTAATTACCATCCTGTGGAGAGCAGCTGTTTCTTGAATTCTGAATTGAGGGATTTAGCAGCAGCACCCTGATGAATTTATTTTTTGTCTTATGAGACCATCCAACAGATATTTTCCCACCAGCCTGGGGTTTTAACGGCTCTCAGAGAAAAAAAACAAGTCTGTTACATTCTTTGCTCTGACATGGAAACTGTATTCCCACCAGGATTACTCTTATTTTCTCTCTAAACCAAAACCACTGACACAGGCAGATAGCGCTTGTTAGATGTCAAACAATGAACTAGTGACCGTCCTCCTTTGGGGGGGGAATACGCAGCGTCTCCTCGGAGCTCAACCGATGACATGTTTGGCAATGGCATGTTGGCATTGAGCCAGACTGTAGTATTCCAGGGCACTTCTGATGACAGTACAGCCACAGAATCCTCCCACCCACCCACCCAGCTTCTGTTAGCCTCGCAAGCCAAAGGCTTAACATGTAGGGTGGTCCTAGCTGCCCAAGCATCAGGAAGGATAGCCAGATACTATTAGCAATGGCAAGCTGTGTGCTTTCAGCTGGTTAGATTCAAGCAGTACCCCCACTGCACACTCTGGAAACCCCAAGCCTTGCCTCCTTCCAACCTGAATGTAACAATCTCTGAGATTAGAAAAGCAGTTTGCGTCCCTCTGGGGAGAGTGTGCCTTCTATTCCAACAATCTATCTCTGGAAGTTCTGTGTGACACGTCTGTACAGTTTGACAAGTCACAGAAATACGGTGAGCGAAGACCGTAGAAAAACGTACAGGCAAGACTGACACTTTTGAACTTGATATGCTGGGAGCTGGGGAGCCAATGGAACTGAGCGAGGATCAGCCGCTAGAACCTGATACGATAAAGTACACAGTCTGTAGAGTTTGGGATAGTCTGAAGAATGGGCCAGATCACAGAAAATAATCCCAAGCAGTTGTTTCTTTCACTGAACCAAATGGTAAGACAGAAACAAATATTCGCCCAACAAATATAGTCACTTCACTTTACAGTACATTGTGGGAAGCGCTTTGAGACGTCGATAAAATGTGAAAAGCGCCAAATCAAAATGCAAGGATTATTATTATTATTGTTCTGTTATCTGTTCGTTTCTTTATTCTTAAAAATGGAACAAAATGAGATAATGAAAAGTTCTCTATCGAAACGCAAGGATTATTATTTGTCATTATAAACGAGTCAGACAATATTAAACGCGGCTAAGAATGATCTCAAAGTATTCTGGAAATGATATTTGTAAGCGCACTGAGACAATTCATTACATTTGGTGAAAATAGCAGAACACAGCTTAGCCCACATCAAACAAATACTCTGCACAAAGCAGATTAATACTCACTGTTCACAATCTTTCATTTCAGCCTTGATGATAGTAAATAAAAATGTCCATTTGTACCTCACAAACAGTGGAGTCCTGTCACTCAGTGGTTAGAGCACTAATCCAGCAAGCGAGAGACCTTGGTTCGATTCCTGGTTGAGCAAGTTTCTTTACTCCACTCACCTCTATTTATTTTCTGGGAGTAATAATTCCTTTCAAAAAAATTGGTCACTCAATCCATGACTGTTTGTGGGACGCTGCTATGCACAATTGGCTGCTGTGTTGCGCCCACAAAATATACAGTCAATTCACTTTACAATATATTCTGTGAAGTGCTGTGATAAAGCTCCATATCAAATGCAAGGAATAGTATTATTAGCAACACAGATTCCCCGTCTGCTTCTTTTCAATAAATAACTTTGATTTATTTTCATTTGAAACTTCAAGTCCGCAGAAACATAATTTATTGTATTCCAAGCGGAGGTTAATTTAGTTTGTTAATTTAGTTGGACTTGTTTCAATAGGTTAAATAAAATGTCAAAGGCCTAAAACAGAATTGCAGTCATGAGAAAATAATGATTTGCTGTAATTTAATGAGACCACCCATCAACTGGAAACTGATTTGTTTTGCTGTTGCCTGATAAATAATTTTCTTTGCAAAACTGTAAATATCACCAACCTATCTTAAGACGTTGAGACAAGACACTCCAATACAATTCTAGGAGAGAGCTGTATGTTTGGCGATGGCATCTTTTGGATACGACATAAAACCCAAGGTTATTGTTTGCCTGTTGAAGACCTTGTGTCTAAAGATCCTGAATATTAAATAATTGAATAAAGTAAAGAAAAGTCTCCAGGTGTCCAGGCTATCAATCCTCCAGGTAAAATTAGTTATTATAGGGTAATGTCTCAGAACACTATAAGCCCAAATTTGTCAAGGAGAGGAAGTTAGCAAATAAGTAGGATAGGCAGAGTTTGGGATGAGTGGGCGTTTATGAATGATGGTGGTAGGAAGACCAACAAGAAGTGCTGAAAACTGAAAAGTCTAAGCAGGAATTAACAAAGCATAAGTGGGTGGTTTGATGATATTGGGAGTAAGATAGGAGTACAAGTGGATGGCGGATTAGAGGTGAACAGATGCAGTCCTCATCAGGGATGCAATGTGAGGGAGAAAGGAGAGCTGAGGATCCAAGTGGATCCAAGTGGACACCAAGGTATATGCTCTGGCTCAGAGTTGGAGAGAGAGGGAAGTTGAGGATATTGGAGGCAGAAGAGAGGAGACATTGTCGGGAGCCAAGGAGGATGGCTTCCATCTAATCCATATCGAGTTGGAGAAAATTCAATAAATCAATTAAATAGTCAGACCAACACCGACCTCACCAAGAACAAAAATACAGATTTAAATTCATCTTTTTTATGTCTCCCCCTTAGCCAAACATCTCAGCATATTGTTTGCTTTCTAAACTAACTGGGAGCAGAATCACACTCCATCCCATGAATGATTTTCAATCCCTTTTTCTATTTAAAATGTTTTAAGTATTATATTATTGTAGTTTCAATCCCTTTCTCGATTTAAAATGATTGACTATTATAACCTCTTAACACACTCCTAAACATTGCCTTATTGTCTACATTGTAATCATACTCCTTGGAATTTACACTGGCCTAACAGACACAGTATTTAAATAGGAGGATGAATTGAATTGGAATCACATTCATCCAAAAACAGGTTTCATGGCTGTTAATGAAATACTGAACCAGAGCATCCAGCAGTTCAGATGAAATTGAAATCGTCCATGTCCATTGTGCTACAGAATTTAAATTCTTCAATCCTCAGGAACCTAATTCCTAAACCTTGAAACGTACATCGAGAATTGAGTGCTGATATCTTGAAACTGATTGCTTTTTAAGCTTTTTAAGATTCCTTTTATTTCTAAATCTCCAGCATTTTGGAATCAATCTGAGCTATTATCTGTTACACAGATATCTGTGGAATATGAATATGTGATCTCATTAGATTTGCTTTGGCAATATGTTTAGATTTTCACGCTTGGATTTTCTGTCTTCTATATCATTGGAGTAATATTGGATACCATATTACAAACAAGACAATGGGTCATTGTCACTTGTGTAAATAGTTCTCCACACAGTCTTGTCTACAAGCTGAAACTTACCAAAGTTATCCTATACTATTTGTTTAAAATACAGTGGCATGAAAGCAAATCTGTTTCATAATGTATTTGATGTCATCAAACGTACTATTAGAACATATTCACTGACTCCCAGCATATTGTTGTGAGGACGAGGGCAAGTTGCCTTTTTTAAATTAGTGAGATTGTTGGCCAGGACACTAGATTAAACTCAGTTCTCTTTTCAAACAGTGACATACAATCTTTTACATCCACCTCAACACACAGACTGGATCTTAGTTAACATCTCATCAAAAGAACGGTAACTCTAACAATGTGTCAGTCTAGACTAAGTTCAGAGTCCTAACATGGAACTTAAACCTACAACCTCTGATTTAGAGGAGAGACAGTGCTACCAACTGGGCTAGGCTGAAATGTACATATCGTCAGTGCAGCAACGTGTGATTTACATAGAAACAATGAAGGTTGTTATCAATTAACGAATTATGAAATAAGACAGGATTCTAGAGACATTCCCACAGGGACTATGGGATGGAGTCCCACAGAGTGGGGGTAGAGAGGCTGAACGCCTGCCCACCAATAGTGGGATGGGTGAGGTGTGGGACATGTAGCAGACAGGAGCCTGCTGAGAGATGGGAGCCGACAGGTTGAGAGGGGGTTAGGAGGCAGAAGCGAGGCCATGAGAGGGCTTTGAAGGTGAGGACCAGGATCTTGAACTGTATCCTCTGAGTGATAGGAGCCGGGCGAGGATGTAGGTGATAGGTTTGTAGAGCCTGGTGAGGGAGAGGACAGGGTGGCAGAGTTCTGGATGATCTGCAGCCTGTGGAGGGAGGAGTTAGGAAGGCCGACAAGCAGGGAGTTTGTACAATCGAGCCTGGATGTGATAATAAAGGTATGGCTTCCTCTTGAAGGTCACTGTCCTTTGGTAAGAAAAAATGTTCCCGAGCAGGAAAACTGTGTGGATGCTGACCTTAGGTTAGTGAGAAAATAGCAAGATTTTTTTCCCATGGAGTCCAATTTTAGACGCACATATTTTGTGCCAATTTTAGGAGCAGCCGATTCACGCATAGGAATGTGCCGCAAACAGCCTAGAAGTGAATGACTTTAAGACAGGACACAAGGAGAAGTCTCCCCCCCGAGGTATTGAAGTACCCGCCTGGACTATTAGCTCAAAGATCCAACATGGGGCTCGAACTCACCACCTTCGGATACATAGACGAGAGTGGTTGAGACCTGGGAGATTGTCGGCCAGAACACCAGGAGAAATTTCCTTATGAATTTTAGTGTGTGATTCTTAACATCCACCTGAAATGACAAACTCCTCTTTGAAAGATGGTGCCTCTGACAATGGAGAGTTGGTCAGGCACTGCGCTGGAGTATGAGGCTAGACTGCGGGAAAGCAATCTGACCTGATTAGAATATGATCTGGTAGACAGGACGCTGTAGATCTCAGCTGTTCTGCTGAGATACAGAAATAATTGATTTGACAATAAACGCATAATTGTAAGTGAATTAAATGGGAGCCTAATCTGATCATTACATTTATTTATAAAGTACACCGAAAATAATTGGACATTCTTCAGGCAATTAGACTTCTACATCCCCAATTCAAATACTGACTTGGGGTAAGCCTGAGTGGTGAGGACATTGGTGAATCTATGGTCAGCAATCTCCATTGAAAAAATACTGACCAAACATCTTGAAAATATAATGCATTTTGTTTATTTAAAAAGCTTGCAGATTTTCTTTCTGTTTGTTGTGATTGGGTGCCAGCCAGATGAGCCACAAATGGCATTTCTTAATCCTGTACATTCTTAAATTGTAAAATGCTTCCCTTCTCAATACATGCAAAATTTATACTCCTACTCAAGCCATCAAAATACTGTACTCTCCTTTCCTTGTGGGTTTCAAGCACCTTGGGACGTCCTCCCAACGCGAAAGGCCCTCTATAAATGTAATTTTGTTGTTGTTGCCTAATTCACAATCTCACTGTAGGAAACTTGTTGCCATTTCTCTGTACGATTCAGCCACAAGTTATAGAGTTAATTAATTTTATAGTATATTCTGTGAAACGCTTTGGGACGTCTAATCGACATGATAATTTGCTCTATCAAACACATACTGTATTAACAACAACCACAAAAATAAATTACATTTATGTACAGAAGTGCCTTTCACGTCCAAATGATGTCCCTCTGGACAGTCAGTGATTTGGACCCGAATAGGGGGTTGGGATCAGGAGTGGTGGAGGACAGGAAGGGTAGGGGTCGGAGAGATAGCCAACATTCTGGTTGAAGAGGAGGATCTGGACACACGTCTTGAAGGAGGTGAAGGAGGGAGTGAGGCGAAGGGACTGTGGTATTTCTGAACTAGAAAAAGCACATTGAATACCCAACCCTAATGAAACAGCTCATATGTTGTAATATTACTTTTTCCGTGTACTGTATACACTGACATTCCAGAATATCTTTGCTTGTGCAATGATAAATATTTGAAGCTATGGGAGGTTTGTTTTACCCACAGGAAACTAAATTTCATTTTTATTGTTATTTGTCAATATCCTCTAAATAAACAAATGATTCAATTGCTAAAATATGGTTTCTGACGTTTACAAAGAACATCTTGCAGATGTTACGTGAAATGTATTAAGTGAGATAAGGACGCTCAGTACACAGAGAACTCATTAACTCACCATACCACACCAAACCATGCAGAACCATCAGTCACAGCTAACACACACATCTTCACAAATGCACAAGAAAAATCTATCAGTATTTTCCTGTGAAATGTGATCATCTGTTCATTATCTGATAATAATAGTGCATGACTGAACAAAACATCTGGTACTTGTCAATTGAATTTACATTTGTTGATAGCATCTTTTATTACCGTAAACCAATAAAACCTTTCATATACTGAATAACAATGAATAGCATTTCATAACATCTGGATAAATATTGAAGAGAAAGAATATAAGTAAGTACTTTCTTGGGCAAGAATTGAACCATGTTTATTATCAGGGCTCAGACAAATCCTTTCCATTTTTCATATATATCTATTCCTGCGCGTGCTTACAGTCTACCTCAGAATCTGTGTTGATATTTTCTATAGTAAGAGTTGCACTTAATGTAAAATTGTATTATTGAGTTACTACACAAAATACTACATAAAATACCTGGTCTGTATAGATGCCCCATTCTAAAAGGTGCTGAATGTCTGAGAAACCTAAACTTGATTCCCTCATCAATGCTTTAGCCCAGCCCTTCCCAACCTTTTTCCCAGCATGACCCCCAACCACTGAGTCCTGTAGCTCAGTGGTTAGAGCGCTCGCCTTACAAGCATGAGACCTGTGTTCGAATCCAGGCAGGTCAGGGCGAAACCTTGGGCAAGTTTCCTTACTCCACACACACGCATCACAATAATCCCTCCAAAAAACCCACAATAATAAAATTGGTCATTTCAATCCACGACTGTTTGTGGGATACTGCTGTGTGCAATTGGCTGCGTTTCGCCCACAAATATACAGTAAATTCACCTTACAGTACATTCTGTGAAGCGCTTTGAGACGTCGATAAGATGTGAAAAGCGCTATATTAAATGCAAGGATTATTGTTGAATTGATAGAGGTATAAAAGAATGTTTATTTTCACAATTTGCACTCTTGCTGGGTATTTATTCTTGAGCAGAATTGGAAATTTAAACCTTATCTGGAGATTTTAGCTCCTATTGGATTCAAACTTCGAATGAAATCTGAACAGATACTCAACTAAAGGGGTTGTTCTTTAAATGGGATCATCCACATTGAACACAAACATTGAAATCTGTTTCCGAGTGCTGCGCTGTGCACTGGAGAGTCAACAAGGGCTGGAACTTGCCTTCGTACCTCGAGACAGGAATACTATCACCTGATCCTAGCTCTCACCTAAAGCCACAGTCTCAGAGCCTTAGAATTATAGTGTCTGAGCATCTGACTCATCATTTATCAATGCTTAAGAGAGAACAGTTACCGGTAAGTACTAATAATTTCTGCCAGAAATGTTCATACATTACCCAGAGTTTCATTGTTGACTAGGTGCTGCTTGTCATACAGCAAGCACCAATACATATGGATTGGCACGTTCAGAAAATACAATTAAGTTGAATTGATTTGGAGAATATTAAAAAATAGGCAAACCAGAATTTTTATTTAAAGAAAGTACATGAAAGGAGCTGCAATCAAGCAACTGAACTGCTTCCATTAACTCATCTCTTTCCCTTCTCAAATTTATTGAGTATATTGTAAATGAAATATGAAAAGTGTAACACACAATACACTGAAGTCCCCACTTGAAACTCAATTATTCTCACATTTGCAAGTACAGTATACATATATATATGCAAATCTAATATGTTAACATAGTTTGTGTGCTTAGTCCCAATTTTTTTTTACCAATTACTAAAATGTTCTTGATTCACATATTTATTCCTTAATGATTCGTGATAAGGTCCTCATGAGCTCAGCATTAGATGAGGACCATACAGCACATCCCTAGGTGTCTGATACAGAATAGAAGAACAGTAAAATAAGCAGCCAGACAAATGGTGTGTTGGACAGTATGGAAAATGCCCAGTAACCTGCATAATTAGTTGGGAAATTAGTATAATACCCAAATTTGGACGGATTGGATGTTACCATATATGAATAAGGAGTAGAATTGCTTACAATAATGGAACATATGAATGGATTTACTGCAGCATAACCTGCAATGATTTGCAATCTGGTTCCATTTAAAGCTCACAATGCAATTGCATACAGGAACATGTAGGTACATTGGAAGTTTAACAGAAGAATAGTAAGACTAAGCCACTGTTCAGAAAGCTTTATTGCTCCTGTTAATCCTAATCTTAATACCAGAGCGAGAATTTACATTGAAACAACAGTCACGGCGATAATAACTTGAAATATTATCTTTTCCTTCAAATTTCATTGAATGTAATGCGATTTGAAAGAAATGTGTTATCAGTGTCCAACAGAAATGTGATACCAATGTCTGATGGCTGCAGCCACTAACAGAATGTGTTTGAGTTCTCCAGATTAAACTTTAGGTATTGGCTGTGCTGAATTGTGTGCCTTTATTTTAATAATAATACTTCTATTTGACATTGAACCTGTGCTGCTTAAACAAGTTTACTGACTATGTATTTGTAAGGCCAAGTTTGCTGCCTCTGTTCAGCGAACTCACGCTTGCTGTGTGTTACATGCCCTTCTACACTACTGTCAGAGCTTTGAAATTCTATACCCTAAGCCCTGGATATCTTTCCAGAGTGAAGGGCACTATATATATGTAATGTGTTATTGTTATCTGTCTTTAAGTCCCCCCTTAAAACCTATCTCTCTGACTTTGCTTATGGGCACTATCACCCTCCTTGGTGTCCATCTCCATACTGCAAAGCTCTTCAATATACACAAAATTAGGAACAGGAATAGGCCCTTCAGGGCCTCAAGCCTGTTCAGCCATTCTCAACTCCATTTCCCCCCCTTTGCCAAAATCCCTTAATACCCTGACCATACAAATATCTATTGAACTCAGTCTTGAAAACTTGAATGAATCAGGCATCCACTAAACGGCCTAGCTCTAACTTTGAGATGATACCCACTTGTTTTGGTTTCCCCAACAGAGGAAACAGTTTGTCTGTATATACCCTATCAAATCCTTTTATCATTTGAAACACCTCAGTCAGATCACCCCTCAAGCTCCTAAACCCAAGGGAATGCAAATCTAATTTATGCAAATATATCCTGATAATTTAACCTTTTATGTCCTGGTATATATTTGGTGAATCTGCACTGAGCCCGCTCCAGGGCCAATATCACATTAATTCTACAATAGCCACCATTATTCCACATGTATAAATACATGTTACTATTGTTGGTAGAATCACCAGTCAACTCGTGCACATCAAGATCCCACAAACTGCTATAACAATACGCCTTGCATTTGATATAGCTGATTTGTTGATCAATTTATCTGCAGAACCCCTGGCCAGGGAATCAGGAGAAACTCTCTGAAATTATCATGACTGACTCTGCCCTAAATCCTCAGTGCTAATTTACACCTCCTTCACCTGGATTGTCCTGGCTGCTGTATCCTGTGAAGAGCTTTGAGACGTCGATAAGACGTGGAAAGCGCTATATAAATGTAAGGATTGTTATTATTATTTCATATTATTCCCTCAGTAGGTATCAAGCCCCTGCCTCACCCACCCCACCATTGACAATGGGCTTAAAGCCATTCTGCCCCTGGTTTCGGAAACTCCTTCCTGGTGTCCTTATGACTCACCCCGGCCTCTCTTTCAAGGCACTTCCCAAGACATCTCTTTGACTGTGTTTTCAGTAAATATTTACCCTCCCATCTCCGTCAGCTTCACCCCAGCTCGAAGGCTCGGCCAGCCAGCAGTGGCAATCATTTTGAGACGTCCTTTCAATGTGAAAGGTGTTATATAAATATAAATTGTATTGTATTATTACCCATCACCCATGTTACGAGCCAACATATATACATAAATATTAGCAATAAGTGTTCAATTGTTACTGTGAAGAAGTGTGTTTCAGCTGTTTGCATTTTAAAACCTAGTGTAATTACTGCGAGGTCAATGGAAAGTGAGACGGTTATACTTTGATCATGTACTTCACTGCAAACTGCTTCTCTGCTGCTTCACTAACTCCTTGAGTATTGAATTTCCCCTGATATTTACAAAGGAACCGTTTTGTTTCTCTTTCACCACTTAATACATATCTATTGGAGCAAAGAAAATATTTCTAAATGTGTTATTATTCTGAGAGATATATTGACTAAATTTTACACTGACTATTTAGACACTTTCAGTAGCATGTGTGGGCAGAGAAATGAGATAGGTTAAGTGGACATTGCTAAAGTGAAATAGTGTTATATCCTCATCTATTTTCATCGTATTTGTACTTGTTCCCAGCAATTCTCTTTTGATAAAAGTGTTGATTTCCTTATTCTAAAAATCCTAAATTTTTTCCTGATTATTAATTGAATAAAACATAAATCAATGAAGAAATAGAAAAAATAGTAAAAATAATCACAGGGTCGCCTTCAAGTTGTGGTTTCGAGTCCTGTGTCGGGAGGGACTTTGAAAGCGTATATCTAGGCTGATATCTCAGTGCATTGTTGAAGATGCTATTCTTTGGATGACAAACTAAGCTACGTACTATTGCGGTGGATATTAAAGATCCCATCGCAACATTCAAAACCGGAAGTTTTCTCCTGATGTGTGTGCTCTCCATCAATCCCCAAAATTAAATTGGTCACTCACTGTATGAATGTTTGTGGTACATTACAAAGTAGCTGACACATTATGCCTACAAAACACAGTGACTGTATTTTACAGTATATTGCGTGAAGTGTTTTGAGACATCGTCCTAACCAGGAGTCCATTTACCCCAGGGTTACAGGTGACGGTACATTGATTTATTTAGCTCTTATTTAGCATTTCATAGCCTTCCAAATTGTATATTTAATTGTTATTCCCCTGGTTTTGTTTGTCGCTGGTTATTTTGTTATATAGGAAAAGCTTAGTCATAAAATGCAAGTGGAATGAGGGGGGTGATGAAAATTAACAAGGGCTACATTACTGAAACAGGTTGAGAACCACTGCTCTGGACATCTCAAAGTGCTGAGTGTAAATTTTGTGTTGAATTATTTTGACCAATTATTCTTATTTTCTTGAGAGATTATTATCATTAACATTATTGACACGGGTGAGTTCCTTGCTACGTGTCTCTCTGCATGTAGACTTCGGGGCCGTTATTCAGGGTGTTTTGAGATGTTTCATTGTGATAAGGCTTAATAACAAAAGGTTACATTTTGTGATATAGTGACATCACTAATATACAACACACATAAAGCATTGACGGGTATAAAATATAACAAATCATTTCTTGATTAATACACAAAAAAGGCAAGATATGGAAGCCACTAGTTTCTTATTTCATATTGTATGTGAAGGCTCCTTTAAGAGAATCTGGTCATTCATCTGAGATTTCGCTCACTCTTGATTTCACAACCTTCGAAGGGCAGATGTTTCATTGTTTATTTAATAATAAATACATGTATTTGTTTTTAATTTTTTCACAGTTTACACAGCTTTTTAATAGAAAGATAATAACCATAAAAATAGAAATATGAATAATAAGACTGAAGAAACATTTCAGAACTTAAAAGGTAATCAAACTGAATATTTTAATCCAATACAGTGTTTGCACAATTTAAAACCTATCTTGCAGCCTGTAGATTTCCCTACTTCAACTTAAACACATTTGGCACTAGTGATCGACTTGAAAACATCTGAACATGTAACATGGGAAAAATAACAAGGGGATTTTAAATATGAAAAGGTTATCAGGTTTTCAATAGTATTCCTCTTCCCATATTTACTATTTACTATATGTACAAATGTATATTTCAAATGAACTTGGGAAAAATAACGAGGGGATTTTACACGCTATTTAGATTCCTTATCTTGTCACCTTGCCACATATTGAGACATTGCTGGGCTGGCTGACAGTTTCCCATATGAAATTGTTTGTTCACTTCTTGGCTGTTTGTGGCACATTGCTGCGTGCAAATCAGCTGTGATATTCGCCCAAACGTACACAGTCACTCCATTTCATAGTCAGTCCTGTGAATCGCTTTGGGACGTCCTCCAGATGTGAAAGGCGCTGTAGCAAATGGAAGGAATACTATTTCAGTACAATGAAAACTACCCATCCTTAATAACATTAACAAGGAAATACAATATTCTCTCCCTGTAATGATCAACACACAAAAGCTCATGTGAAAATGCTATTTCTACAGCTCACAATGTGCCACCTCCACAAAGATTCTACAATCGTCGTCCATCGTGTTCCATGTGCTACAGTCATAAACCAATCAGATGGTGTTGTGGTAACTGATGAAACATCCCTCACACATATCAGTGTCTGTATCATAGCGGGGACCACACTATATAATAATTCATGTGTTTAAACTATTGAACTGGCTCTCGATTTCGACAAAGAAGCTGTGAACACTGGAATCCTGATGTCTAAACACAGAGGCCCTGAAATTGCGTTCAGCAGCGAACCCACAAACAGGCGGGGATGGAGTGATCCAATTATTATTTTTTAAAATTTATTTTATTTAAATTTATTTTTAAGGAATTATTACTACCCCCTGGAAAACCAATCTGACAATCAACTAATTTACTGTGAGGTAAACTTGCCTAATGTTTCTCCCTGCCCGGGAATTCAAACCGAGGTTCTCTGACTTGTGAGGTGAGTGGTTTAACTGCTAAACTGTAGGACTGCACAATTTTAACCGAGCCACTGTACTAATCCATGCGACTGACATCAAGGTTTATTGTATGTTAATCCCTGTTGATAAAATATGTCACTGAAATAACTGATTTTTCACTGTGGAGTGAAAATTCTAATGGAGTTTTCCAGTACCAAGAATCAATTAAAAACTTTGCCAGTTTTAATGATCCGAGTGCAATACATTCCACAGCGTAAATTATTCTATTTTAAATTGAGATTTCAGCCTGATTGGAAATGACAAAGGGGGAACAATTAATACAGTCTAGCGCACACCGATCAATAAGATAGCAAACGTTTCCCATTATAAACACATTAAATAGTTTGTTTTAGCCTGTGACAGATCAACTGCCTTCTTCATCTATCATATAGGATACTGCCCATATAGGATACTGCCCATATAGGATACTGCCCATATTAGAGCAGGGAGAGAAGTTCAGGCTAACGTTCCGGTGAGACATCTGTCTGAAGGCAAGAATATGAAGTTATTTTTAAAGGTACAAATATGATTTTATTTTGTTTTTCGCAAATACCTACAATGATTCTAAATCTGTCTCCAAGAATGCGTAGAGAAATCTGAAACAAATAAGCTTGGTTCAGCAGTTTGCAATGAGTTTATTGATTCTTCATTTAAAATACCAAACTGACTGTTTGCTAACTAACTGAGTTTAGGGATAACGGCAGCAAGCCTGACTGCCTGACTGCCTGACTGACTGACTGACTGACTGACTGACTGACTGTTGTATTACAAAGCTGGCTTTAGCTTGCTCTTCAATTCTCTCTTGCTCCACGTATAGAAATATATTTGTTTCATTAAAATGCTTTAGTGGGAGTTCAAGTTTCAAGCCCATGCAATATTACATTAGTATTACGCTCATTGTTTTCAATGGACACTTGTCTTGGGGAAATAAACTTGCGCTTTTCCTGTTCTAACCAGTTACACGATGGATTTGATAACTCGCTGCTCGTGACTATCAAAGCCACACAAACATGGAAAGAGTTAATGTCAGGTTAAGGTGTCTTTTTGCCCAGATGTTTTGCTCAGGATGTGGTTCAACCAATCATAGCCTGGCATGCAAGGAAACCAGAGGTAATATAGGAGCTGGTAAAGACTGTGGCTTCTTGTAACTCTGCAAAGGGCAAGGAACTTCCGAAGCCTGGAACTCAGCGCCACCCACCTCACTCAGGGATCGGAATTGGATTAGCTCCTGGACGTGTGTCCAAATAAACCCACAATAATAAAATTGGTCATTTTCAACCCACGACTGGTTGTGGAGGACGCCGCTGTGCGCAATTGGCTGCCGCGTTTCGCTCTCCCACAAATGTACAGTCACTTCACTTTATGGTATATTCTGTGAAGCCGCTTTGAGACGTGGATAAGGTGTGAAAAGCCGCGATATCAAAGGCGGGGATTATTATTATTATATTATTATTATGTGTGGTTCCATTCTGAATTTACTGAGAACAGCCTCCGTAAATTCTGACCTGTGCCACCAAACCGCTTCCACTCTGTCAACCTCCCGCACTGTACCTGGTCAGTAAAATAAAATCCCGAAACACCAGAGACACTTATTGGGATTAATAAAGTTTATTACACATTGGACCCGATGCATCATCTATCCATCAAACAAGACAGCAAGCTATTTCCATTAGAGAAAACAAAAAGGCTAAACTCCCAATAGATTAATAGAACTTTCAAACATAAATATTATTTGACATATATATCCACACACAAACACACACACACATATAAAACTTTCTTAGGAAGGGCAAGAAAGTTTCAAAGGTATGAAAGGCATACTAAGAATGTAGACAGGCCCTCGAATGTATATCAGTAAAACCAGATGCCCTCACATTCCTCAGTTAAAGAAATTTGTGTGTATTTTCCAAACCATCATTTAGGTTTGTGTGTATTTTCCAAACCATTTAGGCCCTTTTACATCAGCCTGAGGAATGCCAGCTCCAACCAAATCTACTCTGGTAAACGTAACCAAAGGAATTCACAGAATAAAGAGTTTCTGGTGTGCAGCTCACCTGTTAAAGGAAGGTGGGGGGAGACAAAGTCAACTTTTACACTGATAACGTCAACTTTTTTGTACACTGGAAAAATCGCCCTGTGGAATTTTGCGAGGATTGGGGCAGTTTGCGATGTCCTACAACATCGAGTTCTCTCATCAGTTCTACAAATATGCGGCTAAAATTTCCCCGTTTACTTTTAGGCAAATCACCCGATCGTCTCACCATCGCATAACTTCCCTCGTGACACAGTTGAGATGAGGCAGAGTGTCTTCACTGCCGACTGTGCGAGTGTGTTGTTTGACCCCCAAACTAAACACAAGGATAACACGGGCTCCAGGACTCAGCACGCAAACTCACGTCCGATCCTTTGTAGAAGGAAAAATGCAAAAGTGATCCTAAGGCTAAACAGAGTGAAGCTGCCTTGCCTGATGCACTGAGCCAGGCAGCTCAGGAGGCGGCAGCAGCAATAGGATCAGAGAATAATCACGGGTTTGCTAACAATCTAGTTAATCTAGATTTAGTGTTATCCAGAATGTACAATTTCCAATTTACATGCACTTGCGCGGATGCATTTCTGTCCTTGTGAAAGTCTCTAGGACATTGGCTGCTGTTCTAGTGAGTCTCCACAGTAACCATCTGTTGGAAGCCAGCCAAGTATCACATTAACACCAAGCAGAGACCTGTGCAAACCATTCTCAATGTAACTTCATAGTTTCCGAGTGCAGGTTGAAGTGACCTTGAGGTGACTAGACGACCGTTCACTGCCTTTCCGACACATTACGCTGTTAATCTTCTTACATTTTTAAAGGCGATGGATATTTTCTTTCACAAAAATAACGATAAAAACCACAGTGGAGGCAAACCTTAATCCAACACCAACAACAACCTCGATTTATACGGCGCCCTCCACGCCAGACAGCGAAGCTTCACAACAACGGATCCCGGCCCTGAGCCAGGGGCAGGGGGGAGAAAAGTGACCAAAGGCACGGTCAAAGAGAAAGGTCTTCAGCGGAGACTTGAAACTGGGAAAAGAGGGGCCGAGGTGAAGGGAGTTCCAGAGCCTGGGGACATAGTGGCTGAAGGCAAGGTTGCCAAGGGTGGAGCGGAGGATTTGGGGACAAGGAGGAGGCCAGAACAGGAGAAGCGAAGGCAGCGGGTGCTGGGTTGGGGGGAGAGGAGATCAGAGAGATGGGGGGGTGCAGAGGAGTGGAGGGATTTGAAAACAAGGGTGAGGATCTTGAAGTCGATCCTCTCTGGGATAGGAAGCCAGTGAAGTTTGGCAAGGACTGGGGTAATGGGGGAGCGAAGCTTGGAGTGGGTGAGTATACAGGCGGCAGAGTTCTGGATTAGCTGGACTCTGTGGATTGTGGTGGAGGGGAGACCGGAGAGGAGGGCGTTGCAATAGTCCAGCCGAGAGGTGACAAAGGCCTGGACCAGGGTTTCAGTGGCTTTTGGGGTGAGGTATTGCCGGAGACGGGGGATCCATTGGAGGTGGTAGAAGGCGGTGCTGGTGAGGGACCGGATGTGGGGGAGGAAGGACAGTTGGGGGTCGAACCTGACGCCAAGGTTGTGCACAGGTTGGGAGAGTTTTAGGGGCCAGGCCGGGAAGGTGGAGGAGGTGAGAGCCGAGTGAATGGAGACGTTGACGAGAGCCAAAGAGTATGGCCTCCGTCTTGTCAACATTCAGCTCCAAGAAATTTGTGCTCATCCAGCCCCTGATGTCTGACAGGCAGCTGACAGAACATCGGGGGACTGGGGGGTCACAGAGTGAAGTGGAGAGATAGAGTTGGGTGTCATCCGCGTACATGTGGCAGTGTGCCCCATGTCTGCGGATCACATCCCCAAGAGGGAGTGTGTAGATGAGGAAGAGGATCCATTTTGTATAATCCATTGTGTATCCCCACGTATGCTTCAGAACCTTTCATCCTATGTAAAAAAAAACTCTGGCAGAGGCCAAGTAAACGACTAACTCCCAGTTCTGCCAAAGTATTCAGTAGCTAAAGGTTATGGGATGTAGGTCACCATAATGTTTGCTCTTCTGCCTGTTCCCTCTCCCCTTCCCTGCCCCCCCCCCCCCCCCCCCCACCACCTCTTTGAAGGGAGGGTGTGTGTGGAGCGTCTCTTTGGAGCTGAATTGCTTCAATAATAAGGCACCATGTTTGGCGGGACATCGGAACGTCAGAATCGAGCCAGCCCAGCCTCTGTGGATGTTTGTCTGTCAGGACTGTTTCTGTGCCCAAATTGACTGCTGAAAACTGCTGGCTAAATGTGGAGTCCTGTAGCTCAGTGGTTAGAGCATTTGCCTGACAAGCAAGCAATCTGGGTTCAATTCCCAGCAGAGTGAAACCTTGGGCAAGTTTCCTTACTCCACACGCTTAATAATAATCCTTCAAAAAATAATAATAAAATTGGTCATTTCAATCCACGACTGTTTGTGGGGGACATTGCTGTGCGCAATTGGCTGCTGTGATTCGCCCACAAACATACAGTCAATCCACTTTACAGTATATTCTGTGAAGCGCTTTGAGACGCCTAGAAGATGTGAAAAGCGCTAGATCAAATGCAAGGATTATTATAATTCTTATTATCAGAAGAGAAGCAGTTTGTTTTGTGTTAGGTGCTTTGTATTATCATTGCTGCAGTGATTTTAGTTTGTATTAGTCCTGCTTTCATTCTTTGGTAAATAAAACAAGATATTATTCCCATATTTCTCTCTTCATCCTCACCTCAATTCAGTTTCCAGCTCCATTGCAGCTAAATTGTCAGACTCTCTGTGACTGCTTGATAGATGTGGCTGAATCTCATCTCCAGCTACAGTAAATGCTGCCCTCTAGTGGTCAATGCGTTCATTTACACAGAGCAGCAGGTGATATAAAGACTAAATCAGCTCATTGTGATTTTTTTTGCAACCAACCGTTAAATACTGACCTCAGTTCTTGGTTAGTGAAAGCCAAAATGCATTTTACATGGTCAATTAGCTGTGTGTTAGCTGGCTTTGGTTCGCAGCTCTCTCCTTGTTGCTTTGGGACGTCCTCCCGACATGAAAGGCGCTATATAATTGCAATGTTGTTGTTGTTGTTGCTTCATGGCTCCTGGACAGGACATTACAAAGTGCTGAAGAACAGTACAGCACAGTACAGTACACTACACTACAGTACGGCATTGCTTGAGTGCTATCGATCGAAACGAGATGTCAAACTGGAATTTCATCTGCCTGCTCGGGTGGTCGCTAGCCCATGAAAACTATGAAAATGCTGTTTCTCCAAGCATCTTAGCTAACCTCGATAGAAACCTCCAGATTATATTGTGCTAGACTCATAACTGTATTTGTGAGCAAACATTCGCACCACAACCAACCTCGCCTCAAGACTCTCCTCTTCGATGGACTCTTCAGCAATTCCTAATCCCCTTCTCCCCTCTCCTCCCCCACCCACCAGCTCAAGTCTGAAGCAATAACTGTCCAGCATGGGACATCCTCCTGATGTGAGAAGGTGCAATACAATACAAATGTAATCATTTTGTTGCTGTTGTTTGAGCTTGGCCAGTTTTCTATGTCTATCAGCTGCGGTCCATTGATATGGAAATTTTCCGATATTGATCTATTGGTGGGCTCATGTCCATATCTCCGGGGTTTTTTGTACTGCGCATGCGCGCGCATTCGGAGATGTGCGCATTCCGTGCTCTAGGCCCAGGAGGTTTGCAATGCCGGCGACAAGGTAAGGTGGAAAAGTTCGCTTTATACCGATATATCGATATATCGCCGGACACGATATAACAATATTTGCTATATTGGAATTTCCAATATCGGCATATCAATATGAAAAATTATACAGATATATTGCCGGACACTACTATCAGTGAAAACTGAGATGAATGGTAATCTATGTCTATTTTTACCCAGCGTCTCTATCGTTAACACTGGATAGTAAAGATTTTACTGTATGATGGAAGCTTTTTTAAATAAATGGGAGGGAGCCCTGAAGCATATCAGGTAAAAGATAGTCAGACTGAATGCAGGGGGAATTACAAAGGCACAGGGAATAAAGACCGAGGCTTGAAATGGGCTAAAGGATCTTTTTCCCAATTAATCAAATAACCAGACCTCAAAACAATTGAGATTTAAGCATGTAAACATTGTCATGCACTTCAATGAAGGGCATACATTTTAACTAGATAATTAATTCCTTCTTTATTGCTGTGTACACAGATCCCAGAATAATCAGTATTATTCAACTAAGACATTCAATATGCAAATGGTGCAAGTATTTTGAAGTTACAAAGATATGCCAGATTGTAAGACCGGTATAAAAATCAAGTCACAAATGCATAATTGCAAACTTGGTTGCCAAGATCCTGTTAAGTGGCAAATCTTAAGAGATTCCTATCATTGCAGAATAAATGCAGACATCACAAATTGTTTTCGTCTTGGCTTATAAATGATCATTAAATAACTGGCTTAGCAACGGGATACAGTATTTAGTCATTAAAACCCAAACATGTTAGGGGAGTTTACTGTTAATTTTTTTCTCATTCTGTTGTATGAATGCAACAAGAATGTGGAGCCTTGTCTTGCAAGCTGGGGAGACCAAGCTGGGGAGACCTGTGTTCGAATCCAGGCAGGTCAGGGCAAACCTTGGGTAAATTTCCTTACTCCACACAACTAATAATAATCCCTCCAAAACCCCACAATAATAAAATTGGTCATTTCAATCCACGACTGTTTGTGGGGAAACTGCTGTGCACAATTGGCTGCTGCGATTCGCCCACAAATATATACAGTCAATTCACTTTACAGTATATTTTGTGAAGCGCTTTGGGACGTTGATAAGATGTGAAAAGCACTATATCAAATGCAAGGGTCAAGAAAAGAAAAACATCAAAAATTGTTTTGCTGCAAATCACCATTACTATGAGTGAAAACACAATATAACTGATTTTGAGCAGGTCAATTACAATATTATATGGTTAGCAATAAATTAAACAAAACCTTACTGCACCATGTAAAATTTATTGGGAGATTATGAACATATTTACAAACAAATCTTATATGCCACACCATCTCCTCTACAAAAACATCAAGTTGTTGTTAAGGTTTCTATCCGACACCTTGATCATAAACAAGGCACGTTATAAAAAGTCAAAGTGATGTTCTGAATTTCTGAAGGCTGTTGATCATCATTCCAGTTTTGACTGTTCTATATTTTTCAGGTCATTGTTGTACCTAGAACATAAAAAGGCGGGTTTACGCAGGTAACCTGAATGGATTCTCATTCATCAATACAATAAGGGAAGAATGTATTACTTTGACCCACTTTTATACATCTTTAATCAAAAGTACATCGACACTTTAACATCAGAATTGCTTAAAGAATGTGATTAAAATGCCGTTTGGAATTACCCTTCCCCTCTACTACAAATTCTGAACAATATGGTATCCAAATCCAGTTCAAAAGTCTTGGGACCTTCCATCTTGGATCAGCAGAATCATTTAGTGCTGAAAAAATGCTTTTCGGGCATAAAGAATTTAGGGAAATACTGAGCCAACATAATCTGAGTTAGAGTAATATCCTTTACTGCCCAGAGACACGGCTTTCAGTGTTCAAAACAATGGTAAGGGTTGGAGTGTAAACTGGGCTTCCTGCTGCCAATTACTATTCATGTACAAATACAAATGAAACATTAGACTATCAGGACAGTGTCCAGGCTGCCGGCCATCACCACGAGGTAAAAATAAGAATCAACAATTTGAGAACTTGAAGCATAAATGAATATGTCCTCCCAACGTGAATATCTCTGTACCAACTTTAAAGATTAAAACAGGAAAATCAAAGATCTGCTTAATTATATGCCTCAACCCCCTGACCACCCAGCTGCCCCAGCGCTCTGAGACGCCATCTGGCGTGGAGGGCGCTATATAAATCAAAGTTGTTGTTGTTGTTGCTGGTCACTCAACTCCCCCTCCTCTGCTTTCTGCCACAGTCAACAAGTCCCTCTCCTTAGGCTCTGTCCCTGTCCCCTTCAAACCCACCATCATCACTCCTCTTCACTATCCGCACCCAGTTATTCCTAGGAAGAGTGAAACCTCAGGCAAATTTCCATACTACACAAGCCTTGGTTTACCCGGCTGTCAGTAGGAAACTGGTTGTTAGTCAATTGGCAGATCTCTTTCCGGGGTGATAATCCTTCCCAACAAAATTTGTTCACTCATTCCATGACTGTTTGTGAGACACTTCTGTGTGCAATTGGCTACCGCATTTCACCCCCTTACAATATATTCTGTGAAGCGTTTTGAGGCATCTCAAAGTCACTATAATAAATGCAAGTATTATTATTATTTTGGATTTCTTCACGTATGTTCTTTCTTTTTATCGTTCATTACATTAAGGGCAACTACACAATTTTTCTTTACTTAAGGTTTATATAACAACAACTTCGATTTATATAGCACCCTCCACGCCGGACGGCGTCTCAGAGCGCTTTAAATATATATAACTCACACAATATATAACAATATATAACGCTTTATATAACTCACACAATATATATTTATATGGTTCATAGATCTAGCAATATGGATCCTGATGTTTTCTATTCCTAGGATTCTTAATAATTGGAATAATCATTATAGTATGAACCCTGATTAAATTGGTTAAAATATTTCTGCATTAAAATAAGGCTTGCACACATTACCTAACTTTCAAAATAACCCTAATCCAACACAATTCCAAACAAACACAAACTATTATTCATTATTGGTTCCTTGATTTGAAAGTTACACAAAGCTATATGTGAAAATTGTGGTACAGTGTACTAAAGATTTATTAATAACACATTTAATAAGAAAGACATGTTTAATTTGCTACTGGCATTGTGGGGATTCTGAATCTTTCCCCCTACCCCCCACCCAATTCCTGCAATGCCAGAAGCTTCCTGATCAGATAAGACATTTACCTGATTTTCCACTTTAAAAGTGAAAATAATATCAATATCGCAGTAAAATACAGCATCACTAATCCGGTTGTACTCCAAATACACTTACTTCCAGATCCGGGCTAATTGTGTACTTCCTGCACAGCCAACAAAGAAGTTCACAGCGAACAGAAACCAGTTCTTTGGAATAATCACAAGTGAATATCTGGACCAAATCAAGCCTATTGTAATAAAACAAAAGAAGCAATTAATTTGCTTTGCCGAGTCAGCATCAAAACTGCGTAAGACAAGAGAAAATATTGGAACAAGAAGAGCCTACCAAGCCTGTTCCTTTCACATGTTTATTGTACACTAATGTGAACTTTACCCCTTCTATTTTATGCTTTCAGAAAATGTTCTACAGTAAAAGCCTGTTTATCCGGAACCCTCGGGACCTGGCCAATATTGGTTAAAGCGCATGCCGGATATTCGGCCGAAAACACACAAAACAGTTTTTTAATTTAAAAAAAATACATTGTGCCGGATAAATTCCGGTTAATCGAATGCGGACCTTTTTTTGAGGTGCCGGTTATACGGAAGTTACGGTTGATCCAGTCACGGAAAAACGGGCTTTTACTGTATATATGTAGCATCTGATCTCTAAAAGTAATCTAAGCAACACAATTTTTCCTTGTCGCATGTTTACTTTTCAATTTTGACTAGCTTCCCCAATACATTTCCTATAAGCCTTCAACTCCTTTCTAACCAAGCCCTTACCCTGTTCATTTTTGAAGGAGTAAAATTGTGAGTAATAACTTGATTTGGAATAGGAATCTGTTCCGCAGCTGGAACTCGAGTGCCTGTTTGTGAGATTCTGACTTCATTCGATTAAAACCAATCTTGTGCTTGCATCCACTGTGATGCGGTTGGGCGGAGATCAAGACCTCACTTGCAAGTCTCCAGCTATTGGCCTTTAGATATTAACTTGCCTCATTGATCAATTTTATCAATGATCAGAGATCGGGTTAATGCAAAATCGCACGTACATTACGCAAAGAATATCTACCTACAAATAACAATTGACACATTCTGCATATCAAGTACACAATTTTCTTTATAATCCAAGACTCGTCAGTCGAACTTGAACTGAAATAAAACATGCCAATTGACTAGTCTGTATTACACACGACAACTTGGGATTACTCATTCTTGGATACCATGCAGACAGGTTACGCATTTTCAAAAAACCATGACACAATCCTTCTGCAGTGTGTGTCCTACTGGACAATGCAAACTGTGAATGGAGATGAATTATGATACTAAAATATCAGTTGCAGGAAGAATAGCATTAAACACCACTGGAATCTTCCTTCCACTCTCTTCTCCTTTACTCCCACTCCAACAAAAGAAATTGGTTATCTGGATATATTCTTTTCCGCACTGCAGCATCCAACATAGAATATCTGTGCAGAAAATGAGAACATTGAAATGGGTCTGCACGGCAAAAGTGTTACAGTTATCTCTGGCCCAGATTTTTGTATCTAATGGAAATGAACTGTTGATGCAAAACTCATGGGAAATTGTAACTGAGGATTGAGGTTTGGAATCATGAAACATAGCATCACTACCCGAGGAATAGAATTAGCTGCTTTTTACACCTTCGTCACTTCTGAAGCAAAAATGAAATTTTTAAATAAAATTGGATATTGTGCATAATGTCTAACACTCCTTATCCTAAAAAATTCAATTTTAAAACAACAGCAGAATTACATTTGTATAGGGTCTTTCACATCGGGAGGATATCACAAGGCGCTGGAACAAAGACATACTAGACAGTGGAGTCTGCCTGCCGTGACTCAATGCATTTGGATTATTAACATGCAGTATCACCATCCACATTGATGTAACACAGATTTCACCTCCAATTTTATGATGGTTCTGAAGAGACAGTTACGATGGGAAGAACTTCTCACGAACGACGATAGAAGTAATATTTTTTGAAACTCATACTGATCCATACTGGTATTGGGAAATATCATCTGAAGGCTTTGCATGAGCTGGTGAGCCGAAGAGTGGAAGAACAAGAAATGATGTGTAAATTGAATATGACATAGTGGAGTCCTGTAGTTCAGTGGTTAGAGCACTCGCCTTGCAAGCGAAAAACCTGGGTTCGATTTCAGGCAGGGCAAAACCATAGGAAAGTTGCCTTACTCCAGATGTATAATAATAATCCCTCAATAATAAAATTGTTCATTTCAATCCATGACTGTTTGTGGGACACTGCTGTGCGCAATTTTCTGCTGCATTTCATTGATATACAATCAATTCACAGAATACCCTATATACTGTAAAGTGCTTTGAGACATGTAAGAAGATGTGATAAGGTGCTATATCAAACGCAAGGAATATTACTGGTATATTACCTGTTGCACAAAGCACTCCCGACTGAGCTGTGCTAAGCTTTTCCGGCGGCCTTCTCATGTCAGCTAATCCTGCGATGACTAAGCCCTGGACAGAAAGAGTAGAAGGGAGTAGAAAAATGTCACATGAAAGAAACCCAAATTAGGGATAAGGTGTATCAATAGCATTTATTTCTTTTCAAAGCTGGTTTGGAAAACTAACACTCTTATGTATAGCTTTTTATTGATAATCAGGTTATTTTCTTCTATTATCTTCATATATATATATATATACACACACACTAATAAAACGTCACTGTCTGTCTGCACTTCAAGAAGTATCTCAACAACCAACTGATGTAGAGACATGTTTATTCCTCATTAGAAAGGGCTTGAATCCGGGAGTGACGTGAACATATTTGTTTTTGGGGCATTTCCTATCATTTATGAGTGATCTTCAGTTTTGCTGCAGTTACACTCGGTAGCCACCGAGTCAATGTGGCGCTGCGGCATTGTGCGCTACAGAGCACCTATGTATGTATGAACACACTGTAGTTTCACCTGGTGGCCGTGTTGACTGACCATAGAGCTGTGGCATCCTGCATCACAGAGCACACACAAGGGGTGGGAACAGAAGAAAAAAAAACAGCATGTAATTAAGCTGCGGCAACAACATATATTTTTAAAGCGCCAAGTCTTCCCACAGGAGTCCTCCCACAGAGTCTAGATAAAGATGAAATGTCTGTCTGTGTATAAATCTACATTCCATATTGGATCCTTTGGTTGCAAGTGTAGTGGCAAAGGGTATAGCTCGTATAAAATAAGATATAGCGCTTATAGCGTGATATAGTGTGATATAGCGCTTTTCACATTTTATCGACGTCCCAAAGCGCTTCACAGAATATACTGTAAAGTGAACTGACTGTATATATTTGTGGGCGAATCGTGGCAGCCAATTGTGTGAATCGCACAGCAGTGTCCCACAAATAGTTGTGGATTGAAATGACCAATTTTATTATTGTGTTTTTTTTTGAGGGATTATTATTAGGCTTGTGTGTGTGGAGTAAGGAAACTTGCCCTGACCTGCCTGGATTCAAACACAGGTCTCCCCAGCTTGGTTTCCCCAGCATGGTCTGCCCAGCTTGCAAGACAAGTGCTCTAAACACTGAGCCACAAGAGCTCCATTTTTGTCTAGTGATCAATAAAATTGTTTTTATAGATAAATGTGAAATTTGGGACCAATTAAAGACTAAAAAAAGTAAAAGCAGATGAAGAACACTGATGTAATTATGCTGCAAATAAAACTTAAGGGAAATTAAATTGACTATATTATTGACTGAACTTCTTCACTGAGGTTTACAGAGTATATCACAACATGCGATGAGCAAACAGAACAGTATTGTACCTGTACAGTTAACCCTCACCGAACGTGGGGGTTACATTCCTGGAAAACTGCGTACTCAGTAAAATCACATTGGATAAGCTTAACAAGTGCTGTAATGGGGAACGGGGGGTTACGGGAATCCAGCCACCGGCTACCCACCTCAAGCTTCCAGGCACATCCACACCAGACCAATACAAGGTACGTACTGAGGCGGGCTACAGCCGGCTGGCCTGCTCTCCCTGTTCTTCCTGCGCTCCCTGCTCTAGGCACTCTCCCTGCTCTCCCCGCTCTCATATCAGTCCGAGGCCGAGGAATCATCGGCCTCAAACTCCATCAAAGGGGATGCTTGGGGAGAGACGGAAGTGGATGGCCGAGAAGATGTAGCCGCAGGTAAGTTTTCAGTGGCCGACCGTTTAGACAAACTGGCAGGTTGAAAGAAGGAAGTGATTTTCCATTGTTTTGACTTGACTTCCCAAGTGTGCATTGTGTGGGACCGGCGTCCTCGCAAGTGTCCACGCACGAGAGGCCGGCCAGTTTTACGCGCGTTACGCAAAAAAGTGACGCAATTTTTTCTTCGAGTATCGTTGAATTCACAATCGAGAAAGTCGCGTAGGGCGAGGGTTAACTGTATATTGAAAGTTGACATTTTGGAAACAATTCTATTTCACGGTTGGTAGCTCACAAGGCAACCTCACTTTTAAACTACAAAAAGCAATGCAGTAAAACCTTGTTTATCTGGTACCCAACCGACCAGCATACTCAACCAACCGGCATCTCCCAATCACCATTCCAGCAACCGGATCTCATACCGGAGCCATCTGGGACACTCACGGTTTGTTCACTTTGCGCATGCGCACTTATTAAACTGACCGAACGCTGGAATGCTTTGTTATCGATCATTTTACCAAGTGTGCTGGAATGCTTCATTGGTAAGTATCCATACTTCTGTTATTATTTACTCTATTATTAATATGGTATGTTTTAAAATAAGTTACTATTTTTCGTTGGATTTTCGGCACCGGGCAGGTCCCGAGGGTGCTGGATAACAAAGGTTTTACTGTAATACCAAAAACTTTGATGATCAGATCTGAAACTGAAGACAAAACTGCATACAATGAACATACATTGTAGTGATATTATCAGATTTATTGTTATTATACATCACTGTAAGGCCAAATTAATTTATTGCAGAAAAAACTTATTTCTCCTTGACCAGCCAGGAATTGTTCAAATTCATAATTTTCATGTGATCAGAGATGGTTAGACATCCAGATTTCAATTAGCACCCAATGTAAATTGAACAAAGCCAGTAGCCTTACAATACAAAATTACATTTGTATAGCAACTATCACATCGGGAGGAAGTCCCGAGGCTCTGTGTGCTCACTACCCTCAGAAACATGAGAACTAGAATTAGATACAGTACCTGAAAGGATAACATTTTAGAAAACTGGAATCTCGGGTTTGCTGTTTTCTAAAAATGCTGAACAATAAATTTAAAATCTAATTTATTTATTTAATAAAATGTTAAGTTTCCATATACATCATTCCTAAAATACAGATATGTACTAGACTCCAGAAATATGACACTAGAGGCATTATAATGCACCATATAATAATTGTATATTATAAATATGTATAGTTGACTTAACATTCATCAGTCAGCCTCGTCACCAAAGAGTGTTATGCCCAATCTTTTGTGTTTATTACAAGGCAATATACTCACCCATTTCATAACCGGTGCCCAGAAAAAGATTGTACGAGGACCTATAAATAAGAAGAGTACAGTGCAATTAGAGTTCTACATTTCCTAAACAATTTGATAAAACATTTCTATTGGCTTGAATGGATATCAGTGAGTAGTAACATTTATTTGGAGAGGAAGATCATTCTTCCTATTTAAATCTATTTTTAATTGGAATAATTGGCTAATCCACAATCCACAATCTATACTGTAGTTGAATCCACAATCTATACTGAAGAGTTGCGACAGACAATTCAAATTCAGACACCAGGAAATAATACAAAAAGCATAATCAATAGGTGGGGTGGATTACCATAAAACGTGCTGTAAGTCAGGACTCGGACTGACTTGCAAATAACAGCTTGTTGCAGTTATTGAAAGATGGTGGGTTCTTTTAACATAATTAACTGTAAAATGATTTAGTGCTATTTTACATATGCCTCTTGGGAGTCAACAAAGTACAGTAAAACCTTGTTTAACCTGTACCCAACCGACCGGCATACTCAACCAACCGGTATCTCCCAATACAACTCACCATTCCAGCAACCGGATCTCGTACCACAGCCACCCAGACTCGCGGTACGCTCACTTTGCGTACGCAGGGCCGGCGCTAGCTTTAGGTGAACTAGGGCAGTGGCCTAGGGCGCCGCATCAACATATTGACGCCTTTATCACTTCCAGGCTCGACTACGGGAACTCTCTCCTCGTCGGCCTCCCCAGCTCCTCCCTTCACAGATCATTCACAACTCTGTGGCTCGCGGACTGTCCAGCACTAGGTTCTGCGAGCAGACGCTCAGCGCTCTGGGACGTCCTCCCCATGTGAAAGGCGATATATAAGTGCAATTTTTTGTTGTTAACAGCTGCAATGGTTGGGGGATAGTACCTGAGCTTCCCCCCCCCCCCCCCCCCCTTACACTGATTGGCTAACGGTCCCTGCCAGTCACCTCAACCTGGCGTCCCATAGGTCGCCACTTGCGTCAATCAGACGGGCGCCATTCACGCCCCCGGCAACACGTTAGGTTGAGTTGACTGTCACTCTGCACTTTGCTGGTGACCCAATCAATTAATAAGGTAACTTCACTTCTTTTTAAATAAAATAATAATTATACATATGTATTTAGATATCTCGAAGCACGATAAAAATAAAACAACCATTATGGGGGGGTGGGAGGGTGGAGATAAAGGAAACTGTTCTTTACCGAATGCTGGAATGCTTTTTTACCAAACATTTTACCGAGTGTGCTGGAATGCTTTATTGGTAAGTATCCATACAATATTCTGTTATTATTTAGTCTATTATTAATATGGTATGTTTTAAAATAAGTTAATTTTTTGTGTAGGATTTTCAACAACCCCCCGCTTGAATATCCGGCATTGTTTATTATTCGGCACCGGGCAGGTCCCGGGGCTGCCCGATAACCAAGGTTTTACTGTAGGTGGAATGCAGAGCATTTCAAATTGGTTTCACACCCACCTAATCCAAAATACTGTGTCTAATCCAAACTTTTTTTTTAAATGCAAGCATATTACAAATATTTATATTTTAAAATTATAATATTTTAAAATGCAAACATATTTTTGGATCAAACATTGTTTTGCATTACAAGCAACAGAAACATAGTAGGGGGAAAATTATAAAATGATTTTTAAGATTTTTAAAGTTAAGCAAGGTCATTGTATTATTTTTGAATATAATTGTGTAATTACTACAGATAATTGTTGTTATTTACCACAGTGGAAACAAAATACTACTGTACACATTTGAGATGATCTACACACTCAAATAATGAAGGAGTCATAAGTAGCAAGTAGGGTCCAGCGATATATCGATATATCGGTTATACCCGATATAATTTTCATATCGATACGCCGATATAGACATTTTAAAAATATCGATATATCGAAAAATCGGTGTATCAAAAAAATCAGAATGCGCGCGCACTGAACTACAAGACCCAGAATGCTCATCTCTATACACAATGCACAGACCGAGGTGCAAAGCTGCCATATTGTATTCATAGTCCTCGAATACAATATACAGGTATGCAAGGGGTGGGGCGGGAGAGACAGGTGTAGGGGGGGGAGAGACGGGTGGGCGGGCGGGCGGGCGGGCGGACGGACGGATGGATTCGCTAAACACATAGAGGGGTACAAATAGAAACCCTCGTTATAGTGAAGTTTCATTAACAGGGCGTTCGGTAAGCGGGGGCTACCTGTATTGTGTTGTGTGTTTGATACCAAATGGTAAATTGGCAAACATAATTGGAACAACTGTAGTACTTTTAAGTCATACCAATTTCTATTGTAATATCATTATAGAATTTTTTCCTGAAATACAGTACATTTCCCTCTCACCATATCTTGGGCAGGACAAGATAAGGGGCACCTCTATCCCCTGTTCCTTTAGAGGTGACGATGCAAGTTCAGCAAAGTGGTTTCAGTGGTGACATGTCATTTGTGATTTCAAAACATTGCAAACAGTGGAGCGTTCACAGAAGGAGCTACTTTTCGTGCTCATTCTATGCAAAAAAGGTTCTGCAAAATCAACAGCAAGATAATAATAATAATAATCCTTGCATTTGACACAGCGCTTTTCACATCTTATCGCCGTCTCAAAGCGCTTCCCAGAATATAACAACAAACAACAACAACAAATTACATTTATAGAGCGCCTTTCACGTCGGGAGGACGTCCCAAGGCGCTGCACAGGAGGCGTGTGACCCGAGCTGGGAGGGGAGTGTTTGGGAAGGGGTGAGACACGAAGGGGAGGTCGAAAAATTCGGGGTGGAACAAAAGGCACGGTCGAAGAGGAAAGTCTTCAAACCGGCCTTGAAAGAGGAAACGAGACGGAGGGATTGAGGGATGGCATTCCATAGGGTGGGAGCGGAGAAACTGAAGGCCCGGCCTCCGGTGGTGGGGCGGTTCGGGCGGGGGCTTGGAGCAGGCCAAGTCCTGTTGAACAGAGGGTCCGGGTGGGCTTGTAGGGGAAAAGTAAATTGGTTAAATAGGGCGGGGCAAGGCCGTGTAAGGCCTTGTAGGTGAGGACAAGGATCTTGAACTCGATCCTCTGGAGGATGGGGAGCCAGTGGAGACGGGCGAGGGTGGGGGTTATATGGTCGCGAAGGCGGATGCGAGATAATACACGGGCTGCAGAGTTTTGGATGACCTGCAGCCTGTGAATGGAGGAACTGGGGAGGCCGACGAGGAGAGAGTTTCCGTAGTCCAGCCTCGAGGTGATGTACGCGTGCACGAGTGTTTCGGCAGCGTGGGGGGTAAGATAATTGCGGAGCCTGGCAATGTTGCGCAGGTGGAAATAAGCGGTGCCGGTCAAGGCACGGATGTGGGGGAGGAAGGAGAGTTTTTGATCGAACTTGATGCTGAGGTTCCTGATTGGCTTTGTGAGGTGGAGAGTACAGCCTTGGATGTTGAGGCTGGCAGCGCCCGATGTGCGGAGGCACTGGCTTGAGCCAATCAGGAGGGCCTCGGTCTTACTCACGTTCAATTGGAGGAAGTTGTCCCTCGTCCAGGACTCAATGTCGGACAGACATGCTGTCAGAACATCGATGGTCTGGGGATTGAGGGGTGAGGCAGAAAGGTACAGCTGGGTGTCGTCCGCATACATGTGGAAATTTACCCCATGTTTGCGGATGTCGGTGACATCGCCCAGAGGGAGCATGTAAAGGGTGAAAAGGAAAATATACTGTAGAATATACAGATGCACATTCATAGCAAAAATCAATAGTACCACTACTATAGATTTCTGTATAATCATTTATGTTGTCGTGCAATAGAAAACCAAGTTGTATCTTACTGTTTAAAGCTTCTATGAAATGTCATCTATTTTATTTTCCGAAGAACCTTGCCATCTTCAGATTACCTTTGTATAGATTATTCTTTGCATACAAATAATGAAACACATTTAAAATTCTCTTTCAATATTGACTGGATATTTTATTTTGTGTCCAGCAGGCTACCCTCGGATTTCAAAATAAACCAGTTGGGAAACAGTTTTAAATAGATACAGATAACAAAACACTTGGGTTTTGCAACTAACCATCTGGAATGTGTATTACCCAAATAGTGCAGCAAATGTTTTCATAGTTTAAAAAAGTTTAAAACATGCTTATTGTGACCATAAATATTTTTCAAAGTGATCAATTTTAGCAGCTGTTTATATGTTTATATGCAAATTGATTCAATGATGTGGAAATCTTGATTGTTGATCCATATATTCTGCAAATATCCACATTTGATACAACACAGCATTTGCAGCAGGTGGAAGCCTCAAACAGCCATGAGGTGAAAGTCGAACACGGTCTGTTCTAGAGGACTGCTGCCCAGGATCCCGGGAGAAACCCTTTTCTTCAAATAATTCCATGGGATCGTTAACATCCCCACAATCAGGGAGAAGGGACCTGGGTTTAACCTCATCCAAAGAACGGCACCTCCCACAACGCAGGCCCCTCCGGGAGTACAGTCCAGCACTGCACTGAAGAAGTGTCAGCCTATGAGGTCAACGTACGCATCCACAGCATATATCCTCTAAGTATTCCGCAGGTTCCCTTGTAGGAATTGTTCATTTGGGTTAGTGTAACACGGTAACTTATTCTGGGAACAAGGAGAACATAAAGATGGATTATATTTTGCAAAACTAGTGTCTAGGGAATAAATTAGTCAGGGATCAGCTCCTTTATTGCCTTTTTGTCCTTGTGTTTGCAAACAGACAATTTCAACAAGCTCACAGTACAGTACATCTATGGAAACTACTCAAACTGGAAGATAGTTGGTTGGGATTCCTGGAAAACAGGATCTAATAGTTTAGTTTTCTTATGATTTTTTTTCTCCTAGCAGCCCACTGGGATCTTGTCTTCCTCGGGCACCTACTCTCCTATCAATTATCTAATATCACCCAAACGTCTAATATCGTCACCTTGTCAGCTTCTACAATTTTCTTAAAGTATGCAATCATTGATTCATTTCAATGTCTTGGCCACTTATTTGATCTAGAAATGTTCCAACATATATCTTATTTGACCGTAGAGGTTCGACTGTAGTATTTATCTTACTTAACTTACTGCACTTAACTTACTGCAATTTTAAGTCACACTACATTGTTAATTCTCCAGTAAACTCGAGTTAATTCTCCAATGACTCGCTGACCATAAGGGACCATCAAAGCTGACAAATACTTCCAAGACCAGCACTGACTTGAGGCAAAGTACACCCTCAATAGGATCTCAGGTAGATAGATGTCAAATCAGAAACAGTAGAGCAGGCTTCCAAACAAATTTGTCAAGAAACTCTAAAGCATACATTCTCCCATTTCATTGTGCATGGTTCAAGAACTCTAATATTCTAGATCAGCCCCTCAACTGAAACACAACAAATCATGTGTGTGCTGCATTTCCATTGTTTTCTTTAATATATATCTCTCTCCATATAAACATATATCTAGATCCATATAAGTGTTTAGTAACGTTTGTAGGAGAGCATATGCAGTTTTTTCAAAAATCATATTGTGGAGTGGTGTGATTTTAGCGTTCCCACAGTCTGATCACGTTATACATTTCGTCAAAGCTACACATTTAATTTTTTAAAAAGTAATGATCTATGAATCCAGCCTCCAGTTGCCACACACTATACTAACAACGTCTGTGTCTGGTATCAATAATAAAAACTGTCACTTATCATTAGAACATTAGTTCTGATGAAATGTCATAGACTCGAAACATTAACAAATTTCTCTCTCTCCATAGATGCTGCCTGACCTGCATGTACAATACAGTATTTTGCTTTTCGATCGTTAGATGATAAGCCATTAGGCAATCTGTCATCTTAACGATCCTAATGTATTCTATTGGAAAATAATTCAACCTGTCTTGTAAGGTCCAGTGATATATCGATATATCGCTAAAACCCGATATAATTTTCATATCGATACGCCGATATAGGCATTTCAAAAATATCAATATATCGAAAAGTCGATATATTGATATATATTGGGGGGGGGGGGGGGGGGAGTGAGGGGGAGAGAGACGGCTGGGGGGTGTGGAGGGGGGAGAGAGACGGCTGGAGGGGGGAGGAGGAGAGAGACAGCGGGGGGGGGGGGGGGGAAAGAGACGGCTGCGGGGGTGGGGGGGGGAGAGAGACGACGGGGGGGGGGGGTGGGGGAGAGAGACGGCTGGGGGGTGTGGGGGGGGAGAGACGGCTGGAGGGGGGAGGGGGAGAGAGACAGCGGGGGGGTGGGGGAAAGAGACGGCTGCGGGGGTGGGGGGGGGGAGAGAGACGGCGGGTGGGGGGGGGAGGAGTGAGGAGAGAGACAGAGTGGATATGATAGATAGATAGATAGATAGATAGATAGATAGATAGATAGATAGATAGATAGATAGATAGATAGATAGATAGATAGATAGATAGATAGATAGATAGATAGATAGATAGATAGATAGATAGATAGATAGATAGATAGATAGATAGATAGATAGATAGATAGATAGATAGATAGATAGATAGATAGATAGATAGATAGATAGATAGATAGATATAAAGATGGGTGGGGGGGGGATGTGAGAGAGGAGAGAGACACAGAGACAAAAACACAGAGATGGAGAGAGTGAGTGTGAGAGACACAGAGAGAGAAAGATAGTTACCTCCTGAGGAGATAGGCCCCGAATTCCCGCGCACCCCGAATGCGTGCGCATGCGCAGTACGAAAAACCCGATAATATCGATATTTGGGTATATCTCGATATGAGCCCATCGATATATCTAAATCGGAAAATTTCCATATCGACGGACCCTACTCTCTTGCTTATACAATTATAAACAGCCATTTCGCCCTACGAGAAGATCATAGCAATAAAAATATCCTTTTCAGAATGCTTCACACTCCTTCTTACTATGACACGATTGCTAACCTGGGAGACTCGCTCAAACACACTAGAGTAAACTCTAACAAACCCTCTCCCTATCACCCCCCAAACCTGCTGTCTGTCTGTCTGTCTGTCTGGCAAATTGCACATATTTTCTTATCAGAAAAGTACAGGACTCCACATCAGCCACAATAAACACTGGCCAGGCCCCAGCACACACACATACACAGACACAGACACACACACAGACACACACACAGACACACATACACAGACACAGATACACACACACAGACACACATACACACACAGACACACATTCACACACAGACACACACACACAGACACAGACACACACACACACACACACAGACAGACACACAGACACACACACAGACACACATACACACACAGACATACATTCACACACAGACACACACACATACACACAAACACAGACAGACACACACACACACACACAGACAGACACACAGACACACACACATGCACAGACACACATGCACACACACAGACACACACACAGACACACACACACACAGACACACACACACAGACACACACACAGACACACACACACAGACACATACACAGACACACACACATGCACAGACACACATGCACAGACACACATGCACACACACACACACAGACACACACACACACAGACACACACACACACACAGACACACACACAGACAGATAGACAGACAGACAGCTAAGTGATGCTGGTGCTCAGGTTGATCTGTTGTCAAAGCCAAGTTTACAGTAAGAGCCAGTCAGCTCAGGGCGGCCATTGACAGCCAGTCTGGAGGTCACCACAGCCTCAAGGTGCCCTCTGTGTGAGTGTGTGTGTGTCTGTGTGTGTGTCTGTGTGAGTGTGTGTGTGTGTGTGTGTCTGTGTGTGTGTGTGTGTGTGTCTGTGTGTGTGTGTGTGTGTGTGTGTGTGAGTGAGTCTGTCTGTGTGTGTGTGTCTGTGTGTCTGTGTCTGTGTGTCTGTGTCTGTGTGTGTGTTTGAGTCTGTGTGTGTGTGTGTGACTCTGTGTGTGTGTGTGAGTCTGTGTGTGTGTGTGTGTGTGAGTGAGTCTGTGTGTGTGTGTCTGTGTGAGTCTGTGTGTGTGTGTCTGTGTGTGTGTCCTCACCCCCGGAGGGGGGCTGTTACCCTCCCCCCCCCCCCAGTGTGTGTGTGTGTGTGTCCCCACCCCCGGGGGGGGCTGTTACCCTCCCCCCCCCCCCAGTGTGTGTGTGTCCCCACCCCCGGGGGGGGCTGTTACCCTCCCCCCCCCCCCAGTGTGTGTGTGTCCCCACCCCCGGGGGGGGCTGTTACCCTCCCCCCCCCCCCAGTGTGTGTGTGTCCCCACCCCCGGGGGGGGCTGTTACCCTCCCCCCCCCCCCAGTGTGTGTGTGTGTGTCCCCACCCCCGGGGGGGGCTGTTACCCCCCTCCCCCCCAGTGTGTGTGTGTGTGTCCCCACCCCCGGGGGGGGCTGTTACCCCCCCCCCCCCCAGTGTGTGTGTGTGTGTCCCCACCCCCGGGGGGGGCTGTTACCCTCCCCCCCCCCCCAGTGTGTGTGTGTGTGTCCCCACCCCCGGGGGGGGCTGTTACCCCCCTCCCCCCCAGTGTGTGTGTGTGTGTCCCCACCCCCGGGGGGGGCTGTTACCCTCCCCCCCCCCCCAGTGTGTGTGTGTGTGTCCCCACCCCCGGGGGGGGCTGTTACCCCCCTCCCCCCCAGTGTGTGTGTGTGTGTGTGTGTGTCCCCACCCCCGGGGGGGGCTGTTACCCCCCCCCCCCCCAGTGTGTGTGTGTGTGTGTGTGTCCCCACCCCCGGGGGGGGCTGTTACCCCCCTCCCCCCCAGTGTGTGTGTGTGTCCCCACCCCCGGGGGGGGCTGTTACCCCCCCCCCCCCCCCCAGTGTGTGTGTGTGTCCCCACCCCCGGGGGGGGCTGTTACCCCCCCCCCCCCCCCCCCCAGTGTGTGTGTGTGTGTCCCCACCCCCGGGGGGGGCTGTTACCCCCCCCCCCCCCAGTGTGTGTGTGTGTGTCCCCACCCCCGGGGGGGGCTGTTACCCCCCTCCCCCCCAGTGTGTGTGTGTGTGTCCCCACCCCCGGGGGGGGCTGTTACCCTCCCCCCCCCCCCAGTGTGTGTGTGTGTGTGTCCCCACCCCCGGGGGGGGCTGTTACCCCCCTCCCCCCCAGTGTGTGTGTGTGTGTCCCCACCCCCGGGGGGGGCTGTTACCCCCCCCCCCCCAGTGTGTGTGTGTGTGTGTGTGTCCCCACCCCCGGGGGGGGCTGTTACCCCCCCTCCCCCCCCCCCAGTGTGTGTGTGTGTGTGTGTCCCCACCCCCGGGGGGGGCTGTTACCCCCCTCCCTCCCAGTGTGTGTGTGTGTGTCCCCACCCCCGGGGGGGGCTGTTACCCCCCCCCCCAGTGTGTGTGTGTGGCTGTTACCCCTCCCCCCCCCCCCCCCCAGTGTGTGTGTGTGGCTGTTACCCCTCCCCCCCCCCCCCCCAGTGTGTGTGTGTGGCTGTTACCCCTCTCCCCCCCCCCAGTGTGTGTGTGTGGCTGTTACCCCTCCCCCCCCCCCCCCCCAGTGTGTGTGTGTGGCTGTTACCCCCCCCCCCCCCCCAGTGTGTGTGTGTGTGTGTGTGTGGCTGTTACCCCCCCCCCCCCCCCCAGTATGTGTGTGTTGGGGGCTGTTACCTGCCGGGTGATTGTAAAACGGCCTCATCGACGCCGGGAGGATGAATTCCATCTTGTCCATCACCCTGTGGTAAGATGCCCTCAGCCCGCCCGCCGCCATGTTTGTCAGTTAGTCACCCCCCCCCCCCACACACCCACACAGACACAGCTCGGCCTTCACAGTCACAGCCACAACCCGAGCCCCGACAGCCTGCCTCCCCCGGTCACATCAACCTGTGGTCTGGCGGTCAGGGTGACAGTGACGGAAGTCGTCTCCCCTCCCCCCCCCCCCCCATCCCTCCCGCCTTCCAGCCAGTGAGGGGTGAGGGGAGGGGAGGAGTGTCCCCCTCACAGCCAGTGAGGGGTGAGGGGAGGAGTGTCCCCCTCACAGCCAGTGAGGGGTGAGGGTGAGGGGAGGAGTGTCCCCCTCACAGCCAGTGAGGGGTGAGGGGAGGAGTGTCCCCCTCACAGCCAGTGAGGGGTGAGGGGAGGAGTGTCCCCCTCACAGCCAGTGAGGGGTGAGGGGAGGAGTGTCCCCCTCACAGCCAGTGAGGGGTGAGGGGAGGGGAGGAGTGTCCCCCTCACAGCCAGTGAGGGGTGAGGGGAGGAGTGTCCCCCTCACAGCCAGTGAGGGGTGAGGGGAGGGGAGGAGTGTCCCCCTCACAGCCAGTGAGGGGTGAGGGGAGGGGAGGAGTGTCCCCCTCACAGCCAGTGAGGGGTGAGGGGAGGGGAGGAGTGTCCCCCTCACAGCCAGTGAGGGGTGAGGGTGAGGGGAGGAGTGTCCCCCTCACAGCCAGTGAGGGGTGAGGGGAGGAGTGTCCCCCTCACAGCCAGTGAGGGGTGAGGGGAGGAGTGTCCCCCTCACAGCCAGTGAGGGGAGGGGAGGAGTGTCCCCCTCACAGCCAGTGAGGGGTGAGGGGAGGAGTGTCCCCCTCACAGCCAGTGAGGGGTGAGGGGAGGAGTGTCCCCCTCACAGCCAGTGAGGGGTGAGGGTGAGGGGAGGAGTGTCCCCCTCACAGCCAGTGAGGGGTGAGGGGAGGAGTGTCCCCCTCACAGCCAGTGAGGGGTGAGGGAGGAGTGTCCCCCTCACAGCCAGTGAGGGGTGAGGGAGGAGTGTCCCCCTCACAGCCAGTGAGGGGTGAGGGGAGGAGTGTCCCCCTCACAGCCAGTGAGGGGTGAGGGTGAGGGGAGGAGTGTCCCCCTCACAGCCAGTGAGGGGTGAGGGGAGGAGTGTCCCCCTCACAGCCAGTGAGGGGTGAGGGTGAGGGGAGGAGTGTCCCCCTCACAGCCAGTGAGGGGTGAGGGTGAGGGGAGGAGTGTCCCCCTCACAGCCAGTGAGGGGTGAGGGGAGGAGGAAACCGCCCAGTGTGTGAGGGGGGGGGAAACCGCCCACTGTGTTAGGGGGGGGGGGAAACCGCCCAGTGTGTGAGGGGGGGAGGAAACCGCCCAGTGTGTGAGGGGGGGGGAAACCGCCCAGTGTGTGAGGGGGGGGGAAACCGCCCAGTGTGTGAGGGGGGGGGGAAACCGCCCAGTGTGTGAGGGGGGGGGAAACCGCCCAGTGTGTGAGGGGGGGGAAACCGCCCAGTGTGTGAGGGGGGGGGGGAAACCGCCCACTGTGTGAGGGGGGGGAAACCGCCCAGTGTGTGAGGGGGGGGGGGGGAAACCGCCCAGTGTGTGAGGGGGGGGGGGAAACCGCCCCGTGTGTGAGGAGGAAACCGCCCAGTGTGTGAGGGGGGGGAAACCGCCCAGTGTGTGAGGGGGGGGGGGAAACCGCCCACTGTGTGAGGGGGGGGAAACCGCCCAGTGTGTGAGGGGGGGGGGGGAAACCGCCCAGTGTGTGAGGGGGGGGGGGAAACCGCCCCGTGTGTGAGGAGGAAACCGCCCAGTGTGTGAGGGGGGGGGGGGAAACCGCCCAGTGTGTGAGGGGGGGGGGGAAACCGCCCAGTGTGTGAGGGGGGGGGGGGGGAAACCGCCCAGTGTGTGAGGGGGGGGGGGAAACCGCCCAGTGTGTGAGGGGGGGGGGAAACCGCCCAGTGTGTGAGGGGGGGGGGAAACCGCCCAGTGTGTGAGGGGGGGGGGGAAACCGCCCAGTGTGTGAGGGGGGGGGGGAAACCGCCCCGTGTGTGAGGAGGAAACCGCGCATTCCAGACTCATTGGCGGGGAAACCTGAACGTCAACATCAAAGATTGTATAGGGTACTCTACAATTTTTGGTCAACATCCAGCCCGCCCTCTGACCTTTGTCGCCGGTCAGGTGATTGGCGGTTTGTGGCTGGGCGGTGCTTGTGGGTGCGGGGAGAGAGGCAGTGTGACCTCACACCACAACCAGGGTGACCAGACGTCCCGTATTTCCATCATCTGTCCCACAAAATCGTTTCGAATCTCCCCGGGACACCTTCGTCCCGTATTTTTACACTCCATCACCCCATTCACTCACTGCACTCCAGTACAGTACAGTACCCCATTCACTCACTACAGTACAGTACAGTACCCCATTCACTCACTACAGTACAGTACAGTACCCCATTCACTCACTACAGTACAGTACCCCATTCACTCACTACAGTACAGTACAGTACCCCATTCACTCACTACACTACAGTACAGTACCCCATTCACTCACTACACTACAGTACAGTACAGTACCCCATTCACTCACTCACTACAGTATAGTACCCCATTCACTCACTACAGTACAGTACCCCATTCACTCACTCACTACAGTACAGTATCCCATTCACTCACTCACTACAGTACAGTACCCCATTCACTCACTCACTACAGTACAGTACCCCATTCACTCACTACAGTACAGTACAGTACCCCATTCACTCACTCACTACACTACAGTACCCCATTCACTCACTACAGTACAGTACCCCATTCACTCACTACACTACAGTACCCCATTCACTCACCCACTACATTACATAACCCCATTCACTCACTAACTCATCTCTCTCTATTATCCCATTCATTCACTCACTCACCCATCTCACTCCATTACTCCATTCACTCACTCACCCAAGGTACTATGTGTATGTAAATTTGTATTATGTACTTAACAAAATACTGTGACACTAAGTTGTTTGGATGATATGATGCTGTTATCAAATGGAAGGATTATTATTTCATTATTATTATTAATTGGTCATTCGCCTCATAGCTACAACAACAATTTGCATTTATATCACGTCCTTCAAGTGAGATAGAGTTTCAGAGAGCTTAAAATGCCATATTTGTCTGTAAAACATCACTGCATTTGATTAGTAATTAACTGTTAAGCATTTTAAGATGTCTTGATATCAGGTACATAAGAGTGATCTACTGTGTTTATTCGACTACCCGGTATTCGAATATTTAGTCACTACCATTTTTAAGTGTAAAATTTTATTTTTATCATTTCAGTAGCAGAAAAATGAGGAGGAGAGAGGATCAATTACCTGGCATACAATATTAAACACAAGAGAAGAACTGCTCATCAAAAAAGGGGTGTCTTGTCATTTTTACCAAATTTGCATGTTTTTTATTTCTATTCGAGTCATCAGAGAAACAATAGAAATAAGTTCATTTTGCATCAGCATTTCTTCTTGTTCTCTCAAATCACATCAGACATTGTATTTATTCAACTTACCAAATACAGTACAGTATAATGGGTCTTTGAACTTTCTTCCCAAATTCCTCTGACTTGAGACATGAATAGATTCCCTCAAATACTTTATTGTTGGCTCCAATTCACATGGAGAACTGAACTGAAACATTCAAGTGCCTACTCTTTGGTGGTTACACTGGTACTAGTGTCCAGCGATATATCGGTATAATTTTTCATATCGATATGCCGATATTGGAAATTCAAATATATCGGTATATCGAAAAATTCGGTATATAAAAAAAATCGGTATATCGCAAATATCGGTATATCGTGTCTGGCGATATATCAGTTATATCGGTGTAATGCAAACTTTTTCAACTTACCTTGTCGATATCCGAATGCGCGCGCACACCGGAATGTGTGCACACCTCCAAATACACGCGCATCTGCAGGACAAAAAAAACCGCGATATCGAAATATCGATATGGGCCAACCGATATACCAATATCGGAAAATTTCCATATCGACGGACCCTAACTGTTACCAATTAAAACTTTTGATTTACTTCCATTGGTGGGTATATTAGTGTTTAGAAAAATATATTCCACTTTCCTCATGATAATCCACACCTGTGACAGAAAAAAAAGTGTCCTGTCCTCTTGTTTTCCCAAGCAAATATATTAATTTTTGTACAAAAAATATATCTCAGTACTCACGGAAAAAAACAAACCTTAACAGAGAAGAAAATAAAAAAAATACAACTGCTTCAAACCACGACCCATTTCCTTATAGTGACCTATGTTGTATCACACCCTCCTTCAGTGGAGGGACCAGAACCTTCTTCCTCCTGTGTTTTGCTGTCTTTATCTATAGGAAGCAGTTATATTTCAGGATGTCCCAGCTCCGCCATCCTTCACTTAACAGATGGCAAGCCTATATTTCCCATTCATCTGCTCCCCCATTTATGGGGAGAGTGTTATATATACACACCCCACATTTTGGACATTCTTTATTCAAAGTGAGTGTCCCTCTCTACAATCCTACATTAATCTCTTCACTGTTGTGTGGGGGCAGTGGCACTGAAACAAGCTCACCCCACACAGAACTGCTCCAGCCAGGGCCAGGCTCCATCCTCCCTTTGGCCTTTGGCTGAACTGAGCTTCAGAGTGTCCCACATCACATATTCCCTGGTGTACACAAGTCTGCGGCAGGACTTTACCAACCTGTCTGTTTGCTGGGAGACCATCAGGCTTCAGAAGTCCCAACAACAACATTACATTTGTATTGCACCTCCTAAAAGCCCTCCACAGAGCTGATGACCATCCAAGCACATTTGATTTGGGTCTCCCTGTGAGTCCCCAGCACCGACTACCATGACAGCGTTTCTCTCAGGATGAAATGCAAGACCAGCCACTCTATCCTTTTCCAGAGAATCTTGGCATACACACATTGCACAAAGAGTCTGTCCCTCCACAACCATCCTGAGGGCAGGGTGTAGACTAGGCCACCTCCAGAGGAGTGAGATGACCCTTTTGCACTTGGTTTGCCTCATACTGACATGGTGTCCACATCACTCCCACCCTCGCCCGTCCCCACTGGCTCCTGTCACCCAGAGGATCCAATTCAAGACCCTTGTCCTCACCTTCAAGGCCATTCACGGCCTTGCCCCCACCCATCTCTCTGACCTACTGTCTCTCTACCAGCCTGTGCCTGCACCCTCCGCTCAGCAGACTCAGGCCTGCTCCGCGTCCACCTCCCTAACCCCCCAACCATCGGCAGCCGGGCTTTCAGCCTCTCTGCTCCCACACTGTGGAACTCCATCCCACAGCCCCTCCCCCTCGCTTCCTCCCTTTCCTCCTTCAAGGTCGGTCTCAAGACCTTCCTCTTCGACTGTGCCTTCGGCTGCCCCACTAACTCTTCCCCCTCTCCCACTCTCCTTCCCCTTTCTCCTACCCCGACCGCCCCCCCCCCCCCCCCCCCCCACCACGCTCGGGTCCCGACCTGACTGTTCAGGGCTTTGGGACATCCTCCCAACATAAAAGGCGCTGTATAAGTGCAATTTTGTTGTTGTTGTTGATGTGTTAAAGCGCTCTGAGACGCCGTCCATAAATTTAAGTTGTTGTTGTTTCTGATTTTTCATCTCTCCTAAAGTATCTATATTGTACTTGTTGCTCTAATAGGGCCTTGATACTTGGTATTTAAACAGCAGCTGTATTGGATGAACGCCTATTAAGTTGCTAAAAGAGGATATATTTGAAGCATATGGATTGAACATGCCACAATGACTAAGCTGTTTGGGTGGGGGAAGGGGAAAGCATTGGCTTCTGAGAGTTTACATTGCTTTGGTATCAGAAATCAGAGTCTCGTGAGAGACCCATTTTCTTGAAGACTTTTAGAAACTTATACAATTTCATTCAACCCGTTGCAGTGGACCCATCCTCTGGTACAGTTGCACTCTTTACTGGCTGGATATGGTGCAGAATGTAAACAAGTTGGGCAACTTGTACATTGGTAGCAGTGCAATGGGCCCTGTGCTAGTCATTAGCTAATCAATCACAATGAAAACAGAAGTTGCTGGGAATGCTGAGCAGGTCAGGCAGCGTCTGTAGAAAAAAGGAAGTCAGTCAGTGTTTTGGGTCCACAAACCTTCGGCAGAACTGGAACATGTTGGGAGGGAAAGGCTTTTAACAACTTCGATTTAGATAGCGCCCTCCACACCGGACGGCGTCTCAGAGCGCTTAAAGTACTAACTTAAAGTACTTTTAAGTACTAACAGAGAGTGAGAAGCAGGGCAATGAAGACAAAGGAGAAAATGTGGTAGAGGACAGGAGAGGTCACAGTGGTGTGTAAAAAGGGGGACAATTCCAATAAAACAGGCAGGCCTGAGTGAGAAAGGTGTTTTCTGGGACGCAGATGATCCGATAATGGTCACAGAAGAGGTGAAAAGGGGTTGGTTAGTTTTTAAGGTCTAGAATTATTGAAATGCATATTGAGGCCCGAGGGGCTGTAAGGTCCCTAACAAATGGATAAGGTGATGTTCTTCAAGCTTGCACTATGGTTCATTGGAACAGTGTTGGAGTTTGTGGATGGAGAGGTCAGAGTGCAAGTGAGAGGGTGTTGAAGTGGCAAGAAACCAGAAGCTCGTGGTTGTGCTTGCGGACAGAACAGTTTTTGATGAATAATAATAATATAATAATAATACTTACCGTCTTCTCAACCTTTTTCAATAATGTAGCCCTTGTTAATTTTCAACATTATCATGTACCCACCACCCAACCACATACACTCACACACCACCTCCTCATTCCACTTGCATTTTATGACTAAGCTTTTCTTATACAACAAAATAACTAGCACATCCAAAACAAGAGGAATAACAATTAGATACACAATTTGGAAGGCTATAAAGCAATAAATAAGAGAGCTAAATAAATGAATGTACCGCCACCTGTACCCACTGGGGTACATGTACTCCTGGTTGAGAACCGCTGGTCTAGGAGACAAAAGAAGTGCGATATCAAATGCAAGGATTATTATTACTATTCAATATAGGGTCTAGCATGTACCACTGGTTGAGAACCGCTATTCTAGATGCTTCATATCAGTCAGGCAATCCGCGTCTGGTCTCAGTGAATGCAGTGCACAACATTGGTGGTAGTTGTACATGTAAATCGCTGTCTCACTTCAACTGTGTTTGGGGGTCATGGGCAGTGGTATGGGAGGAGGTAGAAGGGCAGTTATTGGAATTGTTGGTGGTGATAGAGGAATGAACATCAACATCAAAATTATGCTGGACAGTCAGTGTTTCTGGGGTTGTAACGGGAGGGAAGTAAAACATATGTTTGGTGGTTGGGTCATGCCGCAAGTGCTGGACATGGCGGTGGATTTTCTTGTTGGATATTGAGGCTGGTGGGGTGGAAGGCGAGGACTAGGGGGGGGACGCTATCACTGTTCTGGGAAGAGATCGTGGCTGACATGAAGTTATTCGGGAACCGGGCCTGACGTCAGGCTGTGGGACCCAAAACGCTGACTCGCTTTATTTCTCCATAGATGCTGCCTGACCAACTGAGAGTTCCCAGACACGCCAGGTTTGGTTTTAGATGCTCAGTAGCGTTAGGTTGGCTTAGACCAATGCCAATCACATGGTCAGTAGAGTTAGGTTGGCTAAGAGCAATGTTAATCACATGGTCAGTAGAGTTAGGTTGGCTAAGAGCAATGTTAATCACATGGTCAGTAGAGTTAGGTTGGCTAAGAGCAATGTTAATCACATGGTCAGTAGAGTTAGGTTGGCTAAGAGCAATGTTAATCACATGGTCAGTAGAGTTAGGTTGGCTAAGAGCAATGTTAATCACATGGTCAGTAGAGTTAGGTTGGCTAAGAGCAATGTTAATCACATGGTCAGTAGAGTTAGGTTGCTCGGCGCCACAGGCCCCTCCCACCGCCCGCTGCCGCAGCTGCTGCCGTTTGAACGGGATCTCGCGATGTTTGGTGGGTGACGGGCTCGGGATTTGCTCAGAAGTCAACATGACGGCTGTGGGTGCTCCGCTCGCGATCATCATCAAAACCATGTGAAAGTCCCCTGCCCGCCTCCCCCCCGGACTGCCCGCCTCCCCCCGGACTGCCCGCCTCCCCCCGGACTGCCCGCCTCCCCCCGGACTGCCCCCCGGACTGCCCGCCCGCCTCCCCCCGGACTGCCCCCCGGACTGCCCGCCTCCCCCCGGACTGCCCGCCTCCCCCCGGACTGCCCCCGGACTGCCCGCCCGCCTCCCCCCGGACTGCCCCCCGGACTGCCCGCCTCCCCCCGGACTGCCCGCCCGCCCGCCCGCCTCCCCCCGGACTGCCCGCCCGCCCGCCCGCCTCCCCCCGGACTGCCCCCCGGACTGCCCGCCCGCCTCCCCCCGGACTGCCCCCCGGACTGCCCGCCCGCCTCCCCCGGACTGCCCGCCTCCCCCCGGACTGCCCGCCTCCCCCCGGACTGCCCGCCTCCCCCCGGACTGCCCGCCCGCCCGCCTCCCCCGGACTGCCCGCCTCCCCCCGGACTGCCCGCCCGCCCGCCTCCCCCCGGACTGCCCCCCGGACTGCCCGCCCGCCTCCCCCCGGACTGCCCGCCCGCCTCCCCCCGGACTGCCCGCCCGCCTGCCCCCCGGACTGCCCCCCGGACTGCCCGCCCGCCTCCCCCCGGACTGCCCGCCCGCCTGCCCCCCGGACTGCCCGCCCGCCTGCCCCCGGACTGCCTGCCTGCCCGCCTCCCCCCGGACTGCCCGCCCGCCCGCCCCCGGACTGCCCGCCCGCCTGCCCGCCTCCCCCCGGACTGCCCGCCCGCCTCCCCCCGGACTGCCCGCCCGCCTCCCCCCGGACTGCCCGCCCGCCCGCCTCTCCCCGCCGCTCCTCTCTCCGCTCCTCTCAACTCTCCCCTCTCCTCCCCTCTCCCCCCCTCTCCTCTCTCCCCTCTCCTCTCCCCCCCTCTCCCCCCCTCTCCCCCCCTCTCCTCTCCCCCCCTCTCCCCCCCTCTCCTCTCCCCCCCCCTCTCCTCTCCCCCCCTCTCCCCCCCTCTCCTCTCTCCCCCCCTCTCTCCCCCTCTCCCCCCCTCTCCTCTCTCCCCCCCTCTCTCCCCCTCTCCCCCCCTCTCCTCTCTCCCCTCCTCTCTCCCCTCCTCTCTCCCCCCCTCTCTCCCCCCCCCTCTCCCCCCCCCTCTCCCCCCCTCTCTCCCCCCCCCTCTCCCCCCCTCTCTCCCCCCCCCTCTCTCCCCCCCTCTCCTCTCCCCCCCCCTCTCCTCTCCCCCCCTCTCCCCCCCTCTCCTCTCTCCCCCCCTCTCTCCCCCTCTCCCCCCCTCTCCTCTCTCCCCCCCTCTCTCCCCCTCTCCCCCCCTCTCTCCCCCCCTCTCTCCCCCCTCTCTCCCCCCCTCTCTCCCCCCTCTCCTCTCCCCGCTGTGACTGCCGAGCGAGCAAATGACGAGCTGCTGAATTCGGTGTTTATTACCCTGTGGCTGAGAGAGGCGACCGGCGGGGGGGAGGGGGGGGGAGGGGGAGAGGATGCCCCGATCCACCAACCTGGTCTGGGATGTGAGGAAACGCTCGCTGGGGCTGGAAGATCCACGTTTAATTCGCTTGTCCTATTTAGGTAAGTCTGGCTGTGTCTGTGTGACTGTGACTGGCTGGCTCTGTGTGTCTGTCTGTCTGTGTGACTGGCTGGCTGGCTCTGTGTGTCTGTCTGTGTGTCTGTGTGTGTGTCTGTCTGTGTGACTGGCTGGCTCTGTGTGTCTGTCTGTGTGTCTGTCTGTGTGTCTGTCTGTGTGTCTGTGTGTGTGTCTGTCTGTGTGACTGGCTGGCTCTGTGTGTCTGTCTGTGTGTCTGTCTGTGTGTCTGTGTGTGTGTCTGTCTGTGTGACTGGCTGGCTCTGTGTGTCTGTCTGTGTGACTGGCTGGCTCTGTGTGTCTGTCTGTGTGTCTGTCTGTGTGGCTGGCTGGCTCTGTGTGTCTGTCTGTGTGACTGGCTGGCTCTGTGTGTCTGTCTGTGTGACTGGCTGGCTCTGTGTGTCTGTCTGTGTGACTGGCTGGCTCTGTGTGTCTGTCTGTGTGTCTGTCTGTGTGACTGGCTGGCTCTGTGTGTCTGTCTGTGTGTCTGTCTGTGTGTCTGTCTGTGTGACTGGCTAGCTCTGTGTGTCTGTCTGTGTGACTGGCTGGCTCTGTGTGTCTGTCTGTGTGACTGGCTGGCTCTGTGTGTCTGTCTGTGTGACTGGCTGGCTCTGTGTGTCTGTCTGTGTGGCTGGCTGGCTCTGTGTGTCTGTCTGTGTGACTGGCTGGCTCTGTGTGTCTGTCTGTGTGACTGGCTGGCTCTGTGTGTCTGTCTGTGTGACTGGCTGGCTCTGTGTGTCTGTCTGTGTGGCTGGCTGGCTCTGTGTGTCTGTCTGTGTGACTGGCTGGCTCTGTGTGTCTGTGACTGGCTGGCTCTGTGACTGACTGGCTCTGTGTGTCTGTCTGTGTGACTGTCTGTCTGTGGCTGGCTGGCTCTGTGTGACTGTCTGTGTCTGTGACTGACTGGCTCTGTCTGTGTCTGTGTGTCTGTGACTGGCTGGCTCTGTGTGACTGTCTGTGTGACTGACTGGCTGGCTCTGTGTGTCTGTCTGTGTGACTGGCTGTCTGTGTGGCTGGCTGGCTCTGTGTGACTGTCTGTGTCTGTGACTGACTGGCTCTGTCTGTGCCTGTGTGACTGACTGGCTGGCTCTGTCTGTTTCTGTGTGTCTGTGACTGGCTGGCTCTGTCTGTTTCTGTGTGTCTGTGACTGACTGGCTCTGTCTGTGTCTGTGACTGACTGGCTCTGTCTGTTTCTGTGTGTCTGTGACTGGCTCTGTCTGTTTCTGTGTGTCTGTGACTGGCTGGCTCTGTGTGTCTGTGGCTGGCTGGCTCTGTGTGACTGTCTGTGTGTCTGTGACTGACTGGCTCTGTCTGTGTCTGTGACTGACTGGCTCTGTCTGTGCCTGTGTGTCTGTGGCTGGCTGGCTCTGTGTGACTGTCTGTGTA